>JASDQU010241806.1:25845-38308 GCA_032191745.1 Picea mariana | reverse complement strand
ATTTTGTATCTACTATGGAAAAAAAAAATCGTAAGTATATTTTGTGATTGAACTTAGTAAATCGAAACTATGTTTGCAATCTAAACCCACTGTCAAATAGCACTACAACGGAATTATTATATTTGGGATCGTGTGGTTTAAAATCGATCGAGGGATAATATCGACAACTTGTATTCATTGTAGAGATTGTATATGCACATGGGTTGACGTCGGGACCTGTACCCGTAATTTAAATTCAATATAATTTTGTTTTGAGTTTGGGATCCGATCGTAGATCAGACGGCCCTTATTCATTGCGGATATTATAAAGCGTAGTGGTGGACCCGACCTTTGGCAAACCTGCAAGTTTATAAAATGCACCTGTTATACAATTGAAATCCGAATATTGTTTTGGGAATTTAATGTTACGTTGTAATATTAAAACAATATCCACTGTAGATCTATAGATCTAATGGTTGTTGTAGTTTTGTGGGTGATTTGTGAGTCTAGTTTTGAATTCTACCGGCATTTAAGAAGGATCTAGCAGGGTTTAACTTCGGCCTTGCATCATTGTCACCCTTGAAAGAATTCATGAACGGATATGTCTGCATTGACCAATCAAAGAATGATTGGAAACAAAGGTGCTCATAGTTAGCACATTTCACAGAATGCATTAAGGAAATGCATGATTGCATAAGAGGGTAGGTAATGGAATGCCCATTGAGGAAGGAGGACCTTCCAGTACTATACCTGAATTGTATAAGTGTTAAAGAAAAGAGAAAATTTTGGTTTCATATGTGTTGATCTGGGATCATGATCATCATGTAGCCAGAAGCATAGTTCTATTGCAATAATGAATGAGAATGAATAATCCATATGGTGAAGAGCTTGGCTAAGCTCCAACACACCAAGGAAAAGTACTTGTCATAAAGTGTGTCAAACTTGAAATGAACATAAGGGTGCATGGTATGTGAATGTGGCCATGGATAATGAAGACCAATTGCTTATTGAGCCAAAATACTATGGGAAGGGAAGTCCCATGCTTGTGAATATGTTTCATGTGCAGAACATATCTTAAACTAAATGTGGAACTTGGAAAATATGTGGGTGACATATTTGCAACAAAAATTTTGAATTTTGATGACGATATCATAAATTATGTGTACTTGTAATACAAGTGAGACAAAAAGGATTTGTCCAAGGAGGAAATATGAATGTTGTCAAGCTGGAAAGCATGAAAAAGGCTATTGTTGAGACAGGAGAACCCTGTGGTAAGCCATGATCACCTAGAATATGTTGTGTTGTAGTAACACAAGATGAAGGGATGCCTTGGCAGAGCAAGTATGAGGGACGCATCGACTGTAAGGCTCAATGAAGTCTCTGAAATTCTTCTTGTGCGAGAAATACTTGGCAAGGCAAGATGGATCACCCCAAGAACTGTATAGAAGAGAAGGGAATGCTTGAGCCTGGGCCTGGAGGGTGAGTGATCGCAAGGAAGAAGGGACTTTAACAATCCTCATACACTATTGAATGGAATCATGCACATTATGGGCATTTCTAGGAAAACCAGTGAGCCCAGATAAAAAGATATCCATGTGGATACAAATCCATGGACTGCACAGATAAGTATTGTGCTAAATTATGAAATTTTTCCTCTTAAATTTTGCACAACAATAAAATGTTTTCGCATGAGATTGTGATTAATATACTTGTTCTCCAAGATTATTGAAGGTAGGTGATGAAGACCAAGAGTCTTGAAATGACGTGAATAAGAAAAAGAATCAAGATTTTTTAAATAGTTGAATGACAAAGACACGACAAGTGTTACTAAGAAACAACACCAAGGATGGTGTTCCTTTAAAGGGGGGGGGATTGTAACACCCTGTTTTCCCCAGCTTGTAATTAATCATTAATTATGATTACCATGCTATGGCATGGACCAATGTAAATGTATTATTGTTTGAATTTCCAATAATTGAATGTGGGGGTGAAGCCTTGAAGTATTGGCCATGATATGACTAGAGGAAAGAATGGGAAAACTATAAGAGAGGGTTCATTATGTAAAATGACCCCAAATTTCCCCTTGTTGGAAATGAAAAACCCCCTTCGGATCCCAAGGTGAGGAATCAGTTAATGAAGGAAGGATTGGTGGTTGAATACTCAACCATCCCCATGAATGGAAGTATGGTCCGACTGAATAATGTCAACCCAAAGTACCGCAGGTTCTAGCAAACTAGGTTGACCCGAGTTTCCTTCTGACAGAAGGAATAGGATAGGTCGAGAACCATCCTGGGAAAATATATACAGAAAATAGAGACAAGGAGAAGACACATGGAAAAGTAAGGGAAGAGTGTGTGAGGCTCTACAGGGAGCAGGAGAGACGCCATACAAGAATGCATGCACAGATGGGAACGCACGACCTGGATATGCAGAAGAAAAGAAGAAGGTTGTGAGCTTGATCATGGGGAATCATCTAATAAACCTCGCAGGGATACTGTGACAGAGAGAATATATCTGATAAATGGCATAGTTCCCTAGTGATATCATGGCTTGGCACGGGGGTGGCTAGAGTGATAAGAATGAATGCCTCTGAGCCTATGGTTGGGTGGAAAGGAAAACACACATAGTCAGTTGGTTGGCTAAAACTTGTAATAGATAAGTACTTTGTTTACCCTATGCACTTGAATTGAAATGCATGATCAAATGTTTGTGCTTGTGACTAATATTTGTAGTGTTTGATTTGTAATGAAAATGCTTAATGTTCTTATGTAAATTGTTGCCTTCGATTGGTTATAAGATGACCAGTGTGGCCTCTGGGCTGGTTGGTAAAATCCTCAAGGTATTTTTCCTAGGGTTCAACTTCATAGTAATAGAATCGGGGTAGACTCAATGGGATTGCTACAGTCATGTTAATCCTTCGAAGGTGCCTTTCCCTATGTTAGAACCTAAGTTCTATGAGTGGAGGGTGCTCCCTTCAAACTAGTAGCCTAAGATACCATAGGCTCGTGCCCACGGCCTTAACCAAATATCATCTAGGGTAGAGCTTACAACCCAAGATTCATTAGAGGATCCATATGACCAAGGTTCTGGAACCCTACGCTAGTCTGAAAGGAGCTAGCTCTTATTGGCTTTACAACTCTGAGAAATTGAAGCTCTGGGATGTTAAAACTTCATAACCACCAAAAATCCCAAAGGTCGAAGTTGCGAAGTATTGTGGACCATCGATCCTTGGATCCTTTAGGATCCTTCTCAGCCGTCGATCTGGGGACTCCATTGAGAACCCCTCTTAACCGCCCATCAACCAGGACACATGTCCACAAGTAGAGTATCTACAGAAAATTTTTTTATTGTTAAGGACGCATGTTGCTAGATTTTGTAGTCCAGAGACTTGACACTTTGGGAGGAAGCTAGAAACTACACGCCTAAACTCTCGAATATCAGAGTCATGAATTAATGAGAGTCGTTGATCTGAAGAGACTTTGGGACCACTCGTGATCATTTGATCTAGATGGTGGTCGGTTCGACGCTAACCTACTCAGGGAGAAAATTGGATACTACATGGTCAAACCCCCAAAGACCAAAGTGATGAAGTGACAGGGACCATTGATTCGAGGACTGATATGAAAAGATGTTTTAACGAAAACGGTTGAGTTATTAAAGCATGAGTTATTCTACCATTTAGGAACTTAATGAAAGAGGAAGAATTAAAGAGGAAACATAGAATCCATTAATAAATATACAGATCTAGAAATAAGCATGAAGAACAGCAAACGATAAAACACCAAAGTGATAACGGAGTTCGACAATCTCGCCTACGTCTCCAGGCCTTTGTCTCGGTGGGTGAGGCTTTATTATTTTTGTTTGAAGCTTTAAAAGTACATCATAATAGTGCTAAAAGGATTACAACCTAATCTGGTCATGTTCTACCAGATCTAAAGAACCCAACAGAACTAACGGCACTGAAAACGGATGAATGGAGCTCCTAGAAATGTCCCGCAAAGGTGCTCTCCTCAATGGCTTCCCTGCATAAAAATGGTTTTCGCTCAAGAATCCTTCAGCATTTTCTTGTTCTAAACCTCCCTCTTTGGCTTCAAGAACCTCTGGTTTATATAGACTTGAAGTGGGTAAAAACCTCCCAACTTCTCCCCAAGATCTGGCCTCAAAAAGGGCCCAAGATCCTCCAAAAATGACCAATATCCCCTCAAACTGTCTTAAAATCAATTAAAATTCTTAATATAAAGTGGAAAAACCCAGTTTTTGCAAATAATAGGGTGCAACCCCCTATTTGTAGGCCCTTGGTCACATGCACCTCTCCATGTGGCCTCAGGCTGAGTGTTTTGCGCACTAGCCCCTTAATGGTCGGCCCATGTTCATGTGGCAATGGCCATGTGTCTGCATCCTTACCCCTTTCCACATGCTAATTGTTCTACAGCCCCTGGTTTCTAGCGCCTTGGTTGGTTGGCTAGCCAGATTGACTAGGCACTATCCATATACAATGGTGCTAATCATTATACAAAGTAGCCTAAGTTCATATATGATGGTCATATGGGTGCGTCGGGGCTAAACCATATATTCACGCCCAAAGCCTAGTGTATGGTCATAGAAATGGTCGTATTGGTAAGTTGCGACAAGGGCTAGGGCTAGGCCCCAGCCCTTACTCCACCCAATGTAATACTTGTGCAAGTTTAAATATAAACTTCAAACCATAGTAATCAAGTAATACCATGGGGGGCTGGTAGCACGACCTTGCCAAGTGTCTCCGACCCAAACCAGAGGTGACAGGTTCAATTCCCACTGAACCCAAAACTTTTGCAATACACATAAATGACCAATGAATGGGTGCCACATGGCAGCCCATGACTGGGCCACGTGGCACCTTACCACTTTTACACAAACTACCACATGTCAAGCAATGACTGGTCGATGCAACTCCCTATGTTTCTACCCTGTCACATGCCATTGTACCTACCACATCATTCAACTTCCACGTATCGTACAGTTGTACTTCCTTGTCATGTCAGCATGTGCCATGTGTCACCCTTGCAGTGGTGCCACATGTCACACCCTGACTCGACCACCTGTACCTTCTCACGTCAGCGCCAACGCACCCTGCCACATCAGTTGTACAGTCATATGGCCTATACAGTCAGCTGCCACGTCAGCACTGTATGGACTATACAGTTAGCATCTTTTTTTTCCTGTTTGACAAAATGAACAGACCGCTTTATATTTCGCATATGACCTTTGTTTAAGCCCGTTCAAGTTGCATTGGGTTCATATCGATGATGCCTACACACACGTCTTTTTTGAATCCATTCTGATTACTTTGATTTTTAAGCCTTCTTGGACCCTTCTTGGTCCCTAGATTCAATTCTGGATCACAATTCCCACTAAATACCTTTTGGTCCTTCAAAAGTTTAATGACCAATCATCAAGTGTGGGATAGGCCACCCCACTTGTTCTTTGTCTTTAAACTCTATCCTGTGCACCTGTCTCATCAAGGTCAACTGTAAAAAAACCATGATAACTGACAGCATATTTTTAGCCACTTGTACTCTGTCACATCTTACCGAAGCCACTATCATCCATGTTGACAACATTACTAACGATAACATCATAAATATGACTGCAAATGAGCTAATATGTTTGTAATACTTTCACGACATTAGCTTATCTTGAAGCAAAGTGTGATTGATCTTCCATTCTATAATCATCTAATGTTCTTGCTTAAGATCAATTACTTGATTTGAAACAATTATAGGTGTGTTGCTTGAATGAGTTGCCTTTCTTAATTGTTCCATTGTTTGAAGAGATTGATTTTCCTTTAAATGATGAGCATGTACAACATATTATTTTCCTACTTTGATTAAGTGATATTGATTATGTTGCCTGTAGAAGATTGATTTGTGATCATACAAATAAGGTTTGCATAAGACCATTCCACATTCATTGAGTGGCACCACATCACATGTTACCTCGTCCACAAACTTAGATGAAATTGCAAACTTTAATGTGCATTGCTTTGTTATGTGCAATTTATGATTGTTTCTTATCCATTTAAGTGAGTAAGGCTTATGATGCATTTGAGTGTTTAATCCCAATTGTTTAACCAATTCCTCTGAAATTAAGTTAGATTGAGATCCACTATCTATCAATGTGTCGACCTTAGTATGCCTCATTATGACCCTTATGTGAAACAATTTACTTCTAGCATCAAATCTATCACCAATTTTACCTGYCAAACCAACCAATGAGACTTTAGATTCATCACCTAAATCCGATCCCAAGTCTATTGGTCRTGCTGATGTTGCAACTGTTTGCCTCCCTTTCCTTTCTTTSAACCACTTTGGTCTCTTCTCGGGATGCAATTKCTAGCAATGTTCCTCATCATGCCCTTCTTTCTTGCAATGCTTGCAAGAGGGCTTCTCTTCCTTTATTGCCACTGAATTTTCCTTCTTTCCATTCCACTTCCTTTTGTCCCCTTTCCTCGAAGATGATTCCCCTCATACACCAACCCATGTTTTCCCTGCCTCAATGTATGTAGCTTGAACAGAAACCTCATCAAGATTAGTATGTCCAAACATAAATACAGTGTTACGAATATGTGCAGGTAAACCTCCTATATACTTCATAAGAGTTTCTTGGGTATGTAAAGGAATATCTAACATCAATGCCATCTTACAAAATCCATATGCGTATTCTTGCATTGTTTGTCCTTTTCTTAGTTTAAGACCTTTCCATTCAATTAAAGCTTTCTCTTTGTAACCCAAAGGAGAGAATTGATTTCTAAGTGCAGAAACAAAAACTTGCCATGATGGAAATACATTACCCACTTGTTGAGTGCCATTTTGTAACTTTCTTTGCCACCAGATGAGTGTTGTGCCTGGAAATATAAGTGATTCCAACTTGATTTGAGTTGCATCATCCCTGATTTGTTGCACACTGCAATAAACCTCCATCTGTATGACCCATTTATCAAGCCTCTCTGCATTGACTTCGCCATCATACATAGGTAATTAAAATTTAACATCAAGCTTAAGTAAAGGCATTTCTTATTTATGTTTATGGACATGTTTTCTTGCAGTGGATTTAGAACTTGAACTTGAAGAAGAAGAAGTTGATGGAGAAGAAGGAGGTGAAGGAGGAATTTGAGTAGGATCCTCTCCTTCTTCATTTTTGACCTTTGAAGATTCTCCTAGAATCAGTCTCTTCTGTTCCAAGTAATCCTCATACAAAACCTTCATCATCTCCGACATGGTGAAGAAAGTCTTTCGAAACTCTTTCTCCTCATTAGAAAGTCCCTCTTACGATGTTATCTTCTCACTTTGAGAAGTTCTCTTTCTCAATCCAATCAATGGATTCTCTTCAACAAGCTCACCTTCACCACGATTCATCTTTTCCCTGGTATTCGTGTAAACTCAAAAACCAACCTTCAACTAGCTCTCATACCACCTGATCTGAAAAGATGTTTTAACGACAATGATTGAGTATTAAAGCATGAGTTATTTTACCATTTAGGAACTTAATGAAAGAGGAATAATTAAAGAGGAAACATAGCATGCATTAAGCAATATACATATCTGGAAAGAAGCATGAAGAACAACAAACCATACAACACCAGAGTGATAACGGAGTTCGGAAATATCGCCTACATCTCTGGGCCTTTGTCTCAGTGGGTGAAGCTTTCTTATTTATGTTCAAAGATTTAAAAGTACATCATAAAATTTCCAAAAGGATTAAAAACTGTTTTTTTCATGTTCTACTAGATCTCAAGAACCCAACAAAACTGACAGCACTGAAAATAGATGAACGGAGCTCCTAGAAATGGCTCACAAAGGTGCTCTCCTCAATGGCTTCCCTGCATAAATATGGCTTTGGCTCAAAAATCCTTCATCATTTTCTTGTTCAGAACCTCCTTCTTTGGCTTCAATAACCTTTGGTTTATATAGACTTTAAGTGGGTAACAACCCCCCAACTTCTCCCCAAGATATGGCCTCAAAAAGGGCCCAAGATCCTCCAAAAATGACCAATATCCCCTCAAACAGGCTTAAAATCAATTAAAATCCTTAATATAAAGTGGAAAAACCCACTTTTTTCAAATAATAGGGTGCAGCCCCCTATTCATAGGCCCTTGGTCACATGCGCCTCTCCATGTGGCCTCAAGCTAAGTGTTTTGTGCACTAGCCCCTTAACGGTCGGCCCCTGGTCATGTGGCAATGGCCATGCGTCCACATACTTACCACTTTCCATGCACTAATTGTTATACAGCCCTTGGTTCCTAGCGCCTTGGTCGGCAGGCTAGCCCGACCGACTGGGCACTATCCATATACAGTGGCGCTAACCGTTATACGAAGTAGCCTAGGGTCATATCTAATGGTCCTATGGGTGCGTCAGGGTAACAGACAGGGATAAACCATATATCCACGCCCAAAGCATAGTGTATGGTCATGGAAACGGTCATATTGGTAAGTTGCATCAGGGGTTGGGGCTAAACCCCAGCCCTTACTCCGCCCAACGTAATACTTATGCAAGTTTAAATATAAACTTCAAACCATAGTAATCAAGTAATACCACGAGCGGGCTGGTAGCCCAACCCTGCCAAGTCACTCTGACCCAGACCAAAGGTCACGGGTTCGATTCCCATTGAACCTAAAAATTTTGTAATACACATAAAATACCAATGAATGGATGCCATGTGGCAGCCCATGATTGGGTCGTGTGGCACCTTACCACTTGCCCACAAACTTCCATGTGTCAAGCGATGACTAGTCCATGCAACTACCTACATGTCTACCCTGTCACATGCCACGTCAACCAGTTGTCACGTGTCATACTATTATATGGCTTTGCCATGTCTACATGTTCCATGTGTCAGCCTTCCAGTGGTGCCACGTGTCACACCCTGACTCGTTCACCTATACCTGCCCACATCAGCACCAACGCACCCTGCCACATCACCTGTACAGTTGTATGGCATGTACAGTCAGCTGCCACATCATCACTATACAAACTGTACAATCAGCATCTTATTTTTGCCTGTTTGACAAAATGACCAGACCACGATATCTTTCACATACGACATTTGTTTAAGCCCGTTCAAGTTTTGTTGGGTCTGTATCGATAAGGCCTACGTACACGTCCGTTTTGAATCCATTATGAGCACTTTGATTTTTAGGCCTTCCTGGACCTTTCTTGGTCCCTAGATTCAATTTTGGATCAAGGACACACTGAATCCATCTCTGATCATTAGATCTACCCCATGGTCAATTTGACGTTGACTACTCCGGGAGAAAGGATAATTTTACACAGCCAAACCCCCGAAGGCCGAAGTTGCGAAGCAACGGAGGCTGTAGATCTATGGATCTACATGGATGGATCTCCACCATGAGACATGAGGGATGTTGGAGGGTCATCTGTCTAGGGTGACGTGTCTTGTTGATGTCACCCAAGGTGATGGGAACCCATGACTAAGGTGCCACATGTCACCTAGATTTGTGTGTCTCGTAGACCCTATAGGACCATTAACACGAGACATGCGTCACCCACTGAAGGGGCCATGTCTCATCTCGGCCTTGTCATGTATCACACCTAGAACTCACCGTTTGGTCCATTTAGCGAGAGGAGTATGCGAGACCCACCTGTATCTGCCTTCATATCTAGTACGTCACCATGTGCAAGGGTGGACTAGCACTAACCTCCTATAGAAGATCGGCGGTCTTGCTTGAATCGGCATGGAGATCTATAATCACGGACAATTATGGAGTCCCAACTAGCACGGCGTATATTTCCTTCCCCAAGTTCCACAATGGAAACTGGTCGCCTGCGGTGGAAGCTATGTCGACCGTTGATACTGTCGAATCTACAAATCGACGGACTAGGAGGATTGAGGAAGTTAAACCCGCACGGATGTTATTTCTTCCCTCGATCTTTACAATCTCTCCCCACCGTAGATCTTACTATGGGACGGGTAGAAACCCCCGAACATTGGAGTTATGAATTAACATGAGTTGTAGATTCATCGATCTACGTGGACAGATCTCGACCGTGAGATATTAACGACATTAGAAGGTTGTTTGTTTGGGGTTGGCATGGCTCACTGACATCATTCAGCGTGACATGGACCCACAGCTAAGGTTCCATGTGTCACTGAGATATGGACGTTTTACATATCCCTTATGCATATTAGAGCATGACACGTGTCACCCCAATGAGGGCATGTTTCACCCCTGACCCTTGCTACGTGCCAGCTCCTGGTACGTGCTCACGTGGCCAAAGTGGTTGGTGAAGTGACCAGGAGTCCAGTACTTCGGGACTCTGGAGGATTTGGGGTATAGTGTGGCAGGGAGACCGAAGGGCCCAAAGGTCAGAGTCCGTGGCAAGCTTACGGGACTTCGGGAGTTTGGGACTATGGGAGGTTTCATGTGTAGACAGAAAATGGGTGCTCAGTGTCGAAGCACCAAACGTTGAATTATCCTTAGGAATATGCCTTAACAAGGAGGAATATCCACCATCAAATTTGATGGTGGATGGATCTCCACCATAGATAAAGGAGCATTGGGTGCTCCGGGACTTCGGGGAATTCTGGATGATATGTATGAGATGGACCCACATGGCCCTTGACTAATAATACCCGAAGAACTTTGGAAGGGTACAACTTCTGATCCAGAGCTCGGATTGGAACATGGCGACAGTGGTTGGAAATCTCTCAATGAGCAAAAGAGGATGAAGACCTCTGACAGAGGATCTGAGATATTTGAGGAAAGCGGAATTTTGATGCCCCGTCCCTTAAAAAGGTATTTAATGGGTTGGGTGTGTTACACCACAGACAAGTCAAACATGGTCTAAATAACTCCAATATTCTCTAATCAACATCCTCAAACTAAGGAATGGTCCAATATATGATAACAAACCAAAAGTGATGACATCACCCCTCACATGTGTGAACCATCCAAGCCAGAAATTCAATATAGATGGAACATGTGGCCTCCTCTAGGTGGGTGATCCTTAAGTAATCAACAATATAATGATGTCACGTTATCACATGGTCCAAATAAAAACCTTTAACCACCTACATAATCTGTAACCAAATTCCTCTAATGCATTAATAACTCCCACATGTGGTCTAAGGAGAATAAATGATGCATGAGTGTGAATGCAACATCCAACTAAGCAAGGATAATGAATGTGATTTTTCCACATGGCTTGTGAAATGACATGGCATCCATGGCATGTCTCAATGCACTATCATGGATCACAATGTAGTGACATGTATCCCAATGTGGTACAACAATCCCAAGGAAAATGTCATGGATCCCAAATTTTGTATATATGGTCAAATATGAGTACATATATCCCAATGCATTGTCATATATCTTGAGGCATGATACATGTATCCCAATGAAGAATACCCACTTGAAGTGATGGGTCTAGCCTCTTAGCAAGCCATTAAATGGTAGCACTTGGTGACATCTCTTAACACAACATAACAAGTAGAGGTTAGTTTTAATACTTGCCTAAGTCTTACCAAGGGGAACAATATTAACTTGTATACATGCATCAAGTCCTGGGATAACCCATATTTCCTAAGTACCTATGTGGAAGATAGGAAATAATGAGTAATAATGATGAAATGGAAGGGGGAATGAGTTCATGTAATGATCCTCAAAGTCTTAAACATGCACAAGTCATGTTATTCATTCATTCATTCATCTACCTTTATTTAGGTAGGATTTTTACACATAACAGCCTTCTAGAGGGAGCTTAGCATTGAGTTACCATCCTCGACATTGTTTCTTACTACCCCTTTAAGCCTTTTTCTCTAAATGTTTAGTTTATCACACAAGTCCCTTTTATTTAGATATTCATAGACAAACCAGGGACTAGGGGCATTGGCCTCATAGCGAGAGGGCATTTCTCAACCTTTATATTTGGCTCATAATTTTATCTCTTCACCTCTTAGCCTTAATGGATTTAATGATTTGAGATTTTATCATTTGACCTTTCCTTTTGACCTTTGAGAAACCATACATGACCAAGATGAAAATTTTATATGGATGAAATGAACAACACTGGGTAGGTGGAAAATGGTTAGCATGGTTGGGATATCAACAAAGCTATCTAACCTAAGCACCTAGTGGTATAGGTTAACCCAATAAATGACACACTTATAATAGAAAACATGTTCCCCAAGGTACTGTGAGGCAAGTAATAAAACCTTGTAATGTTATGAAGTGCCACTAGACATCATTAGGTGTTTACCACTTTACAACAAGCTAAGAAGTTATATTATCACATCAAATAAACATTTATATATGGAATGTTGAATGAAGCATACCAGAACCATACCACAATGCATATGTCATCTGAGGAACAAGAATGAAAGTGAGTTACACCAGAGTTGAGCTAGCACGATCATATATCTGGCAGATCAAGAGAAACTTTGGCTAGATTTGGCAAAGATGAGCATGACACCTCATGCAAGCAA
>JASDQU010241805.1:182504-208718 GCA_032191745.1 Picea mariana | reverse complement strand
GTTGCTTCCGATAAAGGATAAGGAGGTAAAACCAGAAGTAAGCAACACTATACTTCTCATGAGTGGGAAAGAGCTTCTTACAGAGGTTGAGAAGAAAGAAGATCCACAATTCTTTGTAGTCAGGAAGATGAGAATTGTTCTGACTAGAACAAGAGTGGATGATTTACCAGATGAAGTTCAGGAACTGCTAGAAGAGTTCGATGATATCATAGTGGACGAATTACCTCGTTCGTTGCCACTAGTGAGAAGTGTGAGTCATCACATAGACCTCATACCAGGAGCTAGTTTTCCAAATAAAGCCATGTACAGGCTGACGCTGCAGGAAAATGAGGAGGTCAAGAAGTAGGTCCAGGAGTTGATGGACAAAGGATTGGTTAAAGAAATTTTGAGTCCATGTGTTGTTCCAACAGTGCTCAGTCCAAAGAAAGACGGAGGCTGGAGGATGTGTACCGACTCAAGAGAAATAAACAAGATAACCATCAGGTACAGGTTTCCACTGCCAAGGATGGATGATCTGATGGATTGCCTGAGAGGGGCAAAATATTTTTCAAAGATAGATTTGAAAAGTGGATACCACCAGATTCGCATGAGAGAAGGCGATGAGGGGAAAGCAGCCTTCAAAACTAACGAAGGACTCTATGAATGGCTAGTCATGTCGTTTGGTTTGACGAATGCGTCGAGTACATTTATGAGGCTGATGAATGAAGTCCTGAGGGAGTTCATAGGGAAGTTTGTCATTGTGTATTTGGATGATATACTGATTTACAGTAAATCAGAGGCTGAACACCTGAAGCATTTGGCCATTGTGATGCGGAAGCTACAGCAGGAGAAGATGTTGATTAATATGAAGAAGTCCTCATTTATGAAGACAGAACTCATCTATTTGGGTTTTGTTATTTCGGCAAATGAATTGAGGATGGATCCGGATAAAGTGGAAGTAATTAAGAATTGGCCATCACCGAGAAATGTGTTCGAGGTGAGGAGTTTTCATGGTTTGTCTAGTTTCTACTGAAAATTCATCAGGAATTTCAGTGGAATTAGCACAGCAATAATGGATACGGTGAAGAAGCGGCATAAATCTTTTCACTGGATAGCTGAGGCTGAAAAGAGCTTCAATCTGTTGAAGTGGAAGATGACGGAGCAACCAGTGTTGGTGTTACCGGTTTTCCAGAAAACATTTCAGGTGAAATGTGATGCCAGTGGGTATGCCATAGGAGCGGTCTTGAGTCAGGAGGACAGACCAGTTGCATATTTCAGTGAGAAGCTAGATGATGCGAAATTGAAATACTCCATGTATGATAAATAATTTTATGCTATCATACAGGCACTGAAGAAGTGGAGGCATTACTTGATCCCGAAAGAATTTGTATTGTATAGTGATAATCATGCATTACAGTTTGTGACTCAATAAGAGAATTTGAATCAGAAACATGTGAAATGGGTAGAGTACATGCATAATTTCACATTTGTGATTAAGCATATTTTAGGTACTGCTAACAAAGTGGCTGATGCTTTGAGTAGAAAATGTTTGCTGTTGCAGGAGTTCCAAGTCAAAACATTAGGTTTTGATAATCTCAGGGATATGTACGCAGGAGATGCAGATTTTGGAGAAGCGTATGAAGCAGCTGAGAATTCAGTTCTCAGAGATCGGAGTCCATGGATAGATTATATGATCCAGGAAGGGTTGCTGTTCAGAGGCAATTAGCTGTGTATTCCGAATTGCTCCATGAGGGAGAACCTATTGAAGGAGAAACACAATGGTGGATTAGCAGGGCATTTTGGCCATGAAAAAACATTCGCGAAGATGAATGAGTCGTATTTTTGGCCGGGGATGGGTGCATATCTCAAGAGGTTTTGTTCATAGATGTAGAGTTTTCCATCATTCGAAAGGGAGAAAACATAATGCAGGTTTTTATCAGCCATTGCCCATACCAGAGAGGCCATGGGAGGCGATCAACATGGATTTTTGTACTGGGATTGCCGAGGATGCAAAGAGGATTTGACTCTAGCTTTGTGGTAGTGGATAGTTTTTCTAATATGGCACACTTCATTCCATGCCAGAAGACCAACGATGTGACTCACATCGCAAATTTGTTTTTCAAAGAGATCGTTAGACTTCATGGATTGCCGAAAAGTATTGTTTCGGACAGAGACACAAAATTCATAGGGCATTTTTGGAGGACACTATGGAAGAAGCTAGGAACTAATTTGGCATTTAGTTCAGCTTATCATCCCCAAACGGATGGACAGACAGAAGTGGTCAACAGAAGTCTGGGAGATTTATTGAGAAGCTTGGTGACAGAGCACCACAGCAGTTGGGATAACATATTGCCACAGGCAGAATTTGCATACAACAATTCACTGAATCGGAGTACAGGAAGAATTCCATTTCAGGTTGTTTACGGGATNCACTGAGGTGATGAGAGAACTTCACCGCCAGGTGAAGCAGCGACTGCAAGATTCAAATCAGGAGTATAAGCATAGAGCAGATTAGCATCAGAGACAACTTTAGTTCAAAGTTGGTGATATAGTTCTGGAACACTTGAGGAAGGAAAGGTTCCCAAGGGGAACATACAATAAACTCAAGATGAAGAAAATCGAGCCATGCAAGGTCTTAAGAAAATTCAGAGAAAATGCTTATGAGATTGAGTTGCTGGATGGCATCATGATATCTCTGATATTCAATATCACAGATTTATACCCATACAGGGCTGGAGAAGCAAAGACTGGAACTGAGGAACCAGTGATCCAGTGGATGAAGCAATTACCAGTTGCAGAAAAGCCACAGATGGAGTGCATACCGGGCAGGAGAGTGGGTAAGAAGACCCGAAGAAAGGAATACTTCGAGTATCTAGTCAAGTGGAAAAATCACCCAGTGGAGGATGCCAGCTGGGAGAGAGAAGCAGTCATACAGAAGCATGGACAAACCATGTAGGAGCTCATGGATAGGAGCCCATGAAAGTTTTCAAGCCGAGGAGTATGATGCAGGAGCATCGCCAGATCATCAAGCGAGCCAACGCGGAAGCGGAAGACAGCTGGACAACGCCAGCACAAATTTTGAAAGCACATTGATATTGTTGTGCAAGCATTAATGTGTGGATTTAATGAAGCACACTTTGTATATTGTAATGTACCTTGAGCGGATAGCTCTCGTCCTTAGGAAGATAGTCGGCATTTAGTAGATTTAATTCTGGTAGATAGGAATTTAATTCTAGATTTGATAGCTTTAGAGCACAAGAGAGAAACGTGATATAGACACCCTCCTTTGTACATTGTATTATTATGAAGCAGCATTGTTGAAGAGAGCATGCAAAGAAGTGTATGAAGAACCCCCATGTACATACATTGAATTAATAGAAAAAGCTTTGATTCAATTTCATGGGTTATGTTATTCTCTGTGTATTTATGATACTATGCTCATGAATGTTTATTTCCTGTTTACATTTTCTTATATGCTGTGTAAGTGATTTCATGATTAACTGAAGTCTGAGAGGGAATGTGAATGAATTTCAATTGTTTCTCTAATTGAGCCAAGAGATTCCTGCAAGGAGTGCAGTCGAATTGTCCGCAAGGAGTGCGTTGACAGAAGGGGTCAATTAGAGTTAGCTTTTGTTCTCATCTCAGAGAGTGCAGTTAGGCATGAAGGAGCCGTGAAAAGAGTGCGTAGACTAGAAGAAGTCTCAGAGTTGTGATTCTGAGAAAAGGAAATTTGGATTGCTGCTGCAGGTGTGTGCAGAGTCGAGGCTTCAACACTTAGTCGTGGTTGAAGGTTTTCTGCAAGGAGTGCGTGCAAAGAGTTCTCTTTTTCTAAGAGACTTGGGGTTGTAAGAAAATATCAGGAAGGATAGGCCTTTGAGTTCATAGAAGGATGGTATAGACAAGTTGTGCCTTGAAGGTTGCAAGGAACTCCGTAGGTTTGCGTGCAAGGTGACAAGTTCTGTGGAAGAACGGCTCGTCGTTTCGTGGATTGGATAAGGAAGAAACGGATGGACGAAATTCTCCGAGCAGATTTCATGAAGTTCCGTGGGTCATTGGATATTGCAAGGGGCAGGGAGGTTACAGTGCAGGTGTGGAAAAGGTTCGAAGCTCAGGAGGGTAGGAGCCATCAATCGGGATCACGAGGAGCGTTGGTTCTACTCGTGGATCGGCATATCGGGAGTTCATGAGGCGAGACTTCAAATCTATGCAACGAAAGTCACGATATAGCGAGGTGCGATATTCTGATAGCTACGTAAGTAGTGTGGGCCACAGGAGATAGTGGAGGACAAGTGGCATAAACCATCCGAGGTTCGACATCTCGGGCATTGGGAGTCGACGGAGGAATTATTTGACCTCACGAGTAGCGAAGTCACGAGGTAGCGATATTTCAAGTATCGGTGTCTCAAGCCTTGGGAGTCGAGGTAGGAGTCATTTGATCTCGCAAGTGGCGAAGTTATGAGGGAGAAACATCGCGAGTCTTGGCCTTTCGGTGTCTCGTGTATCGGGGTTTGGAAAATCGAGCGCTTGGGGTCACAAGTGGCGAGATCGCGATAAGGACAGAAGTTCCGACAAGGCAAGCGAAAGTCAGCGTTGACTGACACATCGGGTCTAAGGGATTCGAGAGTCTAGAAATCGACAGTGAACTCGTGAAGCCATGAAGTTTCTATCCTCTGAGTGCAGAAAAGGAGGATTGCACGAAGAGAATCTATGGGTAAGGAAGATTCCCGATAAGGGATCAGAAGAACCATTGACGTTCTTCGGGCGGAGGAGGAGAAGGTCCTGAGGAAGTGGACGTGCTCCAAGGAGTGCAGCTGTGATCAAATAGGCCCAACTAAGGTAAAGTAGGATAGGATAAGGTAACGTGGCTAGGCTAGAGTGGGATAGGATTTGTTAGAGTAGGCTGGGATAAGATAGGCTATGAAAAGGTAGGCTAGGCTAAGTGAAATTCCCCAATTTTAATCCTTATAAATTGTAATTTTACATATATGTTATATAGGTTGGTGAGTGAGATAGTATGGTGAAGGACCAATTTATGTATATGTTGTATCAATTTTATTAGTTAAATCACATTGTTGTCTATGATATGAGAGGGGATAAACATTGGGGGGATATGACTGCATGAGAGAGAATTCAATTACTCCATTGGTCAAACTTACATGGAGGTCAACTATCTTAATTGCATGGTTGACTAGCTCAATTATCTAGTTGACTAGCTCAACTACCTAGTCATATGTCTTTACCATCAACTAAAATATTGTAGTGGTTGACCAAATTTTGAAGTAAAAATATTTTATTACAATTTGTGTTTGAAAAGGGAATAATGGGTGCCACTGCGGCCAAAGTCATATTTATATATTATTTTATTTTCCACTTACCTTAAAGTATGATAAAGGACAAATATTTATGGGAATGGATGCCAAGGAGCCAGGTGGAGTTCCTTGGGTGCAAAGTGGAAAGATTAGAGCATGCATACTAATTCCAGGGATGATTTTAGGGGCTAAATTTTGCTCATGGGCTAATTTTCCATGGTTTTTCCCAAAAAAAGCTTCGCTATTCTAAAAATGATTCGCCCAAATTCTATAGGATAAAATTATTTTACCCTAAAAATCGCCAAAATTTTATACAAACTATATAAAATCCTTAGAAATTTTAATATTTTTACAAAAATATTTCTAAACATTTATAGTTGGCATATGAAGGATTAGTAAGATTTGCCAAGGTTTCTACATTTTAAAATAAATTTCCACCTTAAAATCATCCCTGAATAATTCCCCTAGGTTTGGGGAATACGACAATCATTCCACTTGTTCATTTCTTGGACTCTGTTCACTCTCCATTCATGCATGGAGTTCACCATTAACATGTATCAAATTAGGTTGTTATGTTTGTGGAAAAACGATGGGGATTCCTTTCACATATATGTAATATGAACTACCTATAGGTATAAGCATTGTATTTTTATGATTGAGGCATCGTATATATATGGATTTGTAGATCCTCCAACATTGAGAATCTTATATATACTACACTAGATCCCTAGAGGGGGTGAGAATTACCTGAGGGACTACAAGGTAGAGAAGGGGATTCCATCCTTGAGGTCGTGTAGGATGGGGAATAGATGTGGGTGGGGGAAAAGGTTGTAGGAGTATATATGTTATCATTTTTTGGGTATTAGGCTATGTTAGGGAGTTTAGCTAGACATATGATCCAATTTTCCTTCTAGACTCATAGCCCCAACTTAAGAGTTGGCATGTTGCTAAGAGATTTAGAGTAGCAGATCCTACAGTTGGGAGGGACATCCTTCATCCACTGTTAATATATTATATTTCTTTATAATATAAGTGTTATGGTTTTCGTGTTATCTTTTAAGTTATTTCTATGTATCTTTCTGTTAAAATTGTTGTGATTGTTGATAAATTATATGTTGTTATATTTATGTGTTGTTACTTGTGAATTGCATGAGTTTCTTGTCATATTTCCTACATATTTTCTTGTAAAACTAAACAAAGAACATATTGGTATCAAATAAAAGTATGAGCTAGGTAAAAATAATTTTAAAAATTATAGTATGCATTGAGTCAGAATGGTACTAATGTGGCTCATCATGGAGCTATGTATGTTACAAATTAGTATCGGGGTAAAGGTTTCAACACTGGACCTACATGGGCAAGGAACTAGAAGTTAAAAAGTGTAGAGATAGAATTTGAGTATAAATATAAGATATTTAGGAAAGTATCTTGGATGAAATTGGGTGAAATTAAGCCAAACAATCCTAGTTTCTATAGGAAACATGTGGAGAAAGTGATTCAGGTAGGAAAAATGGTTTATTGCATTGGTCCACCAATTTGACTACTTAGTCGACTTGTATTTGTAGTCAACTAACATGTTTCTTTAGTCAACCTAACCCAACAATAAACTAACTCAACTACCTAGTTGACTTACTTTTGTAGTCGACTAACATGTTTCTTTGGTTGACTGAACCAATAGTTGACCATATCTAATACCTAGTTGACTTATTTTTGTAGTCGATGAATGAGTTTCTTTGGTTTTCCTAACCTAATAGTCGACCAACTCGATTGCTCAAATGACTTCCCTTTGTATTTGATTAATGTATATCATTGGTTGACCCAACTGATGGTCAATTGAATCGAATACTTAGTTGATTCATGTATATAATAAAACGACATAAAACATTGATCAACCTGACCAAATGGTCAACTAAATATGTTGATCATTTTACTTGTATCCATAGTTTACTGACACATTATAGTGGTTGAATTCTTTTCTTAGCCAATTCCTTGGCCCAATCAACTTGAACCTCCAACAAGTACAATTATTTTCAGGATGGTTCAAAGGATAATATGTCTAAGGGTTCATATGATGGATTAGTTCATCCATTTTCTTCATAAATCAAGAGGAGAACCATGTTCACATAGATAAGGTTCATTAAAAAAAAACACGTTTGGAGCCAAAATCTTGTCTAGGATATAATAGGAGTAGAAAATCTCAGATTCATATGAAATTTCATGGGTATTTCCATAATGAAGAGGACTAAAAAATTTCAAGTGGGGGGCATTGGCCAATTCTTCTCTAGATTTATGAAAATGGTAAATTAGTCATTTTTAAGAACATGATGGTACTCCTTAGTAGAGGCCCAATGATTAATGAAATTTTTGTAGTGATTCAGGGAAGAAAACATGGAAATACCAGGTGGATCATTTGGTCGAATTCCAAGGGGCTTGGTATGGGAATGCAAGAAAAGGAAAAAATCCTCTATTCCTGAAGACTTTTGAGGGATTTTTGAGATCTTATGAGGATAAAAAGGGACCCTAGACAAAAAATATGGAAAAATTATGGTACATGATATTTTACCTCCTCACTAAGCTAGACAACTTTGTACTAGAAAATAATTTTCAATTCTTCTCCATTTGGGAGATAGCCAATTTAGCTAAATGTTTTGTCTAGAAAAAGTGTAAAAGAGACAAAGTTAACTATTCCATATTGATGTCAAATTTGACTAGAACATAAAATTCGAAATATGAGAGTTTATATGTATTGAATATCACCATTAATATTAGTCCTCGATACAATTTTTTTTTTCTATTTTCTAACATATTTTCTTCTACATGTGGCAGAAGTTGGCCTTTGAGATTAATTACACCAGTGAGAAGTACAAAAAAATAGGAAAAAATTGGTTTATTTTATAGAATCTCAAAATTTATAATTATACATGAGTATAGCCATTGGATATATGATTTATAAATGATTATGTTTGATTAATGAAAATTTTACCACACATATTGTCAAATAGAATTACTTGTATGCATATTTCTTGGTGAGTTAGCATTACTTTCATAATATACCCAGTGTAGCTTGAGGCCCAAGAACATGGAGGATTCTCAGGGAACCCAAATCCATGAGGAATAAGTGAGGGGTTTGAATATTATCCTAGGAAATTAAGAAACAAAGTCGTATGTCCACAAAATCTAAGTGGAGATAGTAGAGTTTATGGAGACCATGAAGGGTACGAGGATGGAAGTATAGAGCTATAGGGATGAAAATGAGAGAATAATAAAAGATCAGGAGGAACATGATCATATAAAATCTCATTTGTTACAGATTCTAAACCAATTGCAAAGGAAAATTAAGGTTGACTTGGGTCTAAGACATGAGGAATAAGGTAGACCACATGCAACAAGGGATAACTACAAAATATATAGGAACTTAAGAAGTGATAGTAAAACTCATCGATATCATCATTCAACCATTCATTCATTCAAGAATCTATATTCACCTACATAATCATAGAGCAATCTATAAATGTCTAGTTTTAGGAATCAGAGGAGAAGGCATGAATTGAATAGTTTGCAGGGGGAATCTTAGGAAGTTAAAGCCATTTGATTTTGATGGAGATAATAAGAAGGGAGAAGAGGATGAGTCCTAGTTACCTGTAATTGGAAATTATTTCTATTTGCATAATTATTCATCTAATTTGGAAGCAAGGGTCGACATCTACCATATTCAAGGGAAAGCTTCTATTTGGTGGGACTAATTGAAGCAAGTCAAGAAAATTAATGAAAATAAGTTCTCTTGTAATAAATTTAAAAGGTATTTCCAATATAAATACCTCTTAAAGAATTATTATGACAATAATATGAAAGATTTATTTTAACTCAAGCTAGGGAACCTCACTATGGAATAATATGAGAAGAAATTTTTAGAGATGTTGAGGTATGTGGGATTCATCAAGGATGAGAAAGTTAAAATTCAGATATTATTGAGTGGACAAGTCCATCATTTTATAGAGATAGGATTCAATTTGATGTACCTATGACTCTGGATGAGGCCATTAGGAAGGCCAAATACCTATATGAACACAACAAAGGAAGATCAATGGTGTTGAATTCTTGGAGAGATAATAAAAATGATAAAGTGGATCAAGAAAAAAAATATTCAAACCATTGTTATTCAAGAACAAATATAATTTCTATCAACAAGGATATCCATCTAAGAGTGATTCCAAGATGGTAGAACCTTTGGGAAAATGTTTGTAAACAATGTGGAAGGTCCTGCTAAGGGAAAATGTTAAAGTATTGTACATTTTTCGGTGATATAAGAGTATGAACACATATTTGGAAATATACCATGTTTTTCACCGAAGAGAAACATACAATTCTCTATTGACTTAATTCATAGAGCTTCCCCAATATCCAAAAATAATTATAGAATAAGCACACCATAATTAAAAGAATTTCAAATGTAGTTTGAGGAGTTATTGAATAAAGGGTACATACACCCAAGTGTATCACCTTGGGGAGTGCCAGTACTCTTTGTGAAGAAAAAATATGGAACCTTAAGGATATTCATTTATTTATTTATTTTACCCTTCTTCAGCCCAACGCCTGACAATGTAGTGTCCCGTATTGACTAATATAGTTTTGTCACACCCTAAGAGGGTGATTTTTTATGGATTATGTATGCCATACTTATATATTATGGACTTGGTTGGGTCACTTGACTTGTGAACACTAATATATATGCACATATTATATATACATGATTGTATCTATGCTTATGTGTGCTTATTTTTTTGATCATGTGTTTCAATTCAATTTTGATTAAGAACTTGTTATATGTATGTTTCTTTTCTACATCTGGTTAGTTACATAGATTAGTATATATGACTATGACGTGGATGATCATTTTTGTGTGGAACAAATAGTTGATTATGATATAGTGATGTTACATGATTTTCATGATTATGGATGCTTAACCTTATAATGATTAAGACTTGGCAGGGAACTAGTTACTTGCTGACAAGAATGCTCAGATCAGAAATGACTATGGAAGTCACGTAAACATTTGGGTAAAGTGTAATTAATTTAATTAGACTCGTAAAATACATATAGAAAGGAATTATTGTATCAATTGGGATAGATAAACTATTTTCATAAGTTATAGCATCTAAAAACAATTAATACAATCATCATACATGCATCAAACTATGTTATTCCCTAAAAAAAAATAATTAAGGGGTGTTACAAGACGATCTTATCATATATTGTATTGCCCACACTATGACCTTTGTGTTGTCCCTTCTTAATCTATGCAATTACTAATTAATATGTCGTAATCCATCGAACAAGCCTGAAATATCACTGATGTTCATTCCCATGTGGTTCTTGGATTTTATCAAACTAGTCGTTCAGACAACCCATAGGTATATCCTTTGACCTTTATTTCTCTTTACCCTTCGATTTTCTCTCCATCATGAATTTACGATTTACGACCCTTAGATCCCTAAGTAGGGGATCCTTCCCTTATTTGACTGTTTGTTTGATGGGAAGTGATGACTGTTTGGTTGATTCTTAATTTTGGTTTTATAGTAGCATTCATGGGTTTATAATCCACTCAGATATGTGAGGTGTTGGGGTGAGAATACGACATAACACAAGTCTATTAGCCCATCTGGGTTAAGCCCCTTCTCGAAGTTGTTTCACTACTCATCCATAACATGGTTCATTTTCCTTCCCATAAGTATATATTCAAACTGGGGACTAGGAAGAAATTTGAATATCGAATTGGTTCTATACTTATCCTATCAGAATAAATGGCCTCAATTATGATCAATGGGTCTCACAAGAAGATCTGTGAACCGATTTTTCTTCCAAAGTCAGTGGGGGAAGTCGATTCAGAGGAGAAGGGGATTTAAGTATAGAGGTTGATGGTGTGAATAGAGCCTTGTCCTTTCTAGCTCCAATCCATGGTGGAGAGAAAAACACAATCAGATCCCTTGAACCAACTAGGTTTGAATACATTGGTTCTTCATCACAATCATATCGGTTAGAGCTCTGTTCCATTTACAAACGTTATGATCATTCTTAGTCATCGAGCGACCTCATAAATCATAACCTAGGACCTATATTGACACCTAAACATTCACTTATCCTGTCTGATCCCATGGTTTACCCAGTTCCATGGGAGGGGATATTCATAACCTCATTAGTGAGATAGTCAGTGTCTTCGATGCGCTTGATCTTTTCTATATAATGGGAGATCAAGTCTATTATTTTTTTGAAACCTTGGATGGATAGGACCGCACAAACAAAAATAATTATAATTTATAGGAACCCTATCCTTTCTATTTCCTTTCTTAAAGAGGCTTTCAAGAAGATTTGCTTATGGTATGGATCTTTCATTCCATTTTAACTACTTGACCTATATGCTTTACTCGTCTTTAGATGACGTAGCTGGTTTGACCCTTAAATATGGGTGTGCCCATTTGGTATAAAGGTTGTCGAAAGGAAAATCCATTTGACACTATACTAAGATTTGACTCAGGGGATTCCATATTTTCATCCTTTTATTTTTCAATTCCCACATTTTCATCACACAGATAACCTGTTGGGACTTGTTTGGATGAAGATTCAATGCACACACTGGTTCAAAACCTATACATATTTTATTTATTTTTCCTAATATTTCACCTCTAGGTTTCCACTTATTTCGGATAATAGATATTGTTCGAAAGTATGCATAGAGGTCACGACGATATCAAATGTTGGTCTATCAGTTTATAGGTTTGGTTGTAGTGAACAGAGCATCAAGCCTTTCTTGTTCTAATTTTGGTTTGATGGAACAAACAATATATAATCCTTTGAGTCTAAGGAGTGGTACGTACTTCAAATCTTCACATCATATGACCTTAGAGGGGTGGGTTCCCCTATCTGTTTACAACACATGTGATCTCTACTTTAGTCATATTGACGGATTTTATTTCTATGGCCGATTGACGTAAAATATTCTCATCGAGCCTCTAATACCAAGGTTATCTCCCCCAGTTTATCTGGAGAATACTACACAATTTTTCTCCACTTCCCTTTGACAGTGAGCACCCACTGCTTTCTCCTGTTTAGATGTGTAAATCTTCATGAATTACAATTACCACAAGGGAAAAAGGTATTAGAGCATTGGGATTCATTCCTTCCCTTTATTGATTAGAAGTATCCTTTTGTTCTATGGCATGTTGTAACAAGTTACCCTCTAAGTTCACCTTTTTCTATAGTCTATGCTGCATTAGATAAAAGGTTCTATTGGTTTTTTGGTGGCCATTGGAGTCATTTTGCACCTCATTTATTTGTTCATAAGAAGACTCATTCCAAATAAAATATTTCTTTCAAATGAAAGAGACATATTATAAAAATTAAAAATAACATATCATTTAAATCTCAGACAACTCCAAGAATGTCATGTATCCAACGATTATGACAAATAGGCTTCGAAGGTTTTGATACTCGTGTAATTTTTTTTTATATTTTATTTGTTAATGTTGCCCACATGTGTAATGCATGTTTCATCAAAGGAGTGGTAAACCCAATACCAAATCTCATGGAATTGGTTATACAATTCATTTGTAAAAATACATAATTAGAGGATTTATATGAGTATCATATTTTTTTATTGTTTTGAGTAATAGTTTAACACATTGGACTTTATTGAAAGATAAATTTATTTTACAAGACATGAATTAAGGTTTCTTAATATAAAAAATATGCCATTAATAAATTTTGAGAAAAATAATAATAATACTTTTGACATGAAACTTCAAGAATCGACATTCTAAATCCATTCAATATGGAATTTAATGTTCCATCCATGAGTATCAACTTCTAGGAAATGTAAGAAATAATATATTAAGAAAGATGAACTTATTGTGAACTATACTAGATAAAAGTCAGCATTGGGAAAAAGTCTTTGACCATTATTGTTTCCTTATGTTATCCCTTCAATATGGAGATCTATTTTAAATCTCATTGAATCCAATTTATCCAACTAGTTTTTCAGGTTTTTACCATCACTTTCTTCATGGCCCTAAGTAGAATCTAATTCTCCTTGCCTCGGGTTTCTATGTTCCTAGATATTAAAAATTACAATTAATATACAAAAGAGTCTCAACATTATAGTTCTAATTGGTTGTCTAAGGAATTATAAGTGAAAATAAGGAAGTCCATGTTATGATTTAAGATCCACTTGATGATTGGACATAATTAGTAGTGATGTGTTGTTGTTATCAATTCTATACATGATCATTGTAATATGATAAATATTAAATCCAACTAAAATTCTTACAAATTTACTTGAAGAGTTCATTGTAGAAGTAAATTCATTTTCATCATCAATGTAGAACATCATAACCAAGTTGCAATAAAATTTACAATCTCATTTACATTAATCGAAGGGATTTGTAGTGAAGGATCCAAAGGATTAGTTGTAATTTTGATTTTCTAATTGATGTTCCTAATGCTTAGAGGATTTTTGAATACCCCAAAACTTGATATCAATGTAAACAATTTATATTGAATTAGAATAGGAACAAATACCTATGACATTGTAATTCATAAAAAAAATATTGTACCAAGAGAGGGAAATTATGTAAACTTGAAACAAACCAATGATTTGAATGTATTTATACAATATAAAAATTATACCAACTGAAAACATGAATTAATCTCATCGAAATACCAACCAAGGCTAAGAAATTGTAGCTATTGTATGAGAAACTGTTGGCATGTGGTTCTACATGCTACAGTTTCCAAAGAAAAATCATATTAAGCTTTCAATACTTATTTTTCTATTCATTGATATTAGCATTCAAAATATGACCTTAAATGTTTATCTTCTCCAAAAGGGATTATTTCATGATCACTAATGATAATAATATTTCCTCGAAGAAAAAATCAAGATAAACAAGAAAATGAAAGGAAACCATTACCCTATCTATTACAATTTGTTTTAAAAAAAACATCTCATGTAAATTTCTATGATTAAATGAAATAACTTAAACCAGATTGTTTTAGTGACCATAAATGTACATCCTTTATAGTAGAATGGATTTTATTATAAGGATACATTTTTTTGGTTTTATCCATCAACTACAAAATGAAAATAACCATGAAAATGTGCAAAACAACCATCAATATAAAATTCTAAAGAACTATCATAAAAACATTGATGATAAATAGAAAATATATCTTTGAAATCATGTAAGTAGAAAAACATTAAACAAGTCAAACACTTAAATGAACTAAAAGCATGTATTTTCCAATATTTTAATATTAAATGAAGATGAAGATATTGTAATCAATTTATGGATATTTATTGGATACAATCCCATTGCAATCATTGCAAAATATTTCCAAGAGATGTAGATTTGGAGAAATTGGGGTTTCAATTAGACTAGAAAAAATAATGAACCCACTAACCCAAATACATTTTCTAGTTGTGACACAACACATGATTTACGATTCAAAACTAAAATAGACAATATGTTGAAGTATTGAGAAAACCAACTTTTAATCTATCTTATAAAGAGCATATTTATAGATAAGCGAATTTTTGGATCACACCATAAATTTTGGAAGAGATTTAAAACATTACAATTAAAAACAAATTGGAAATGGATATCTTGAACTTAAGCTAGTTGTAGGAAATGTGACTATTGCAATTTGTATGGAAAAACATTCAAAATATTTTTTTGATATTATAAATATCATAGATACAAGTTATCCAAATATAGGATTGTATAAATGATGTTGGAAGAGCAATAACAATTTCTAGGCTCATTGAAGCTTTAGACTCTACAAGAAAGAAAGAGGATCACAATTGGTGTTTGTATTGATTAATTGGGTTGGTTTTCATTGATCTCAACCCTTAAAGAAAGTCTGATAGCAAATTCTAGTAGCACAAAGGTTTGGGTAATGGAACCAAGTTTGTTTGATGTATAATGGTATGAGTTTTGATATATTTGCAGGTAATATTATTCTAGATGGATAGTACATGTCATGCTATTTCTGGTGGTATGTGGAACATCACATAATGCCTCACGGTTTGAGAGTTATGGCCTTACGAAGTTGAAGGACCATCATATGATTGGCTTGAAACCCCAAAAGGTCAAAGTCAAAGTTATTGCAAATAAGAAACTATTTAAATAATAAAGTGAACTGACAAAGTCAAAGATGATTATTTAAATAATAAACTGAAGTGACAAAATCAAAGAGGATTATTTAAATAATCAAGTGAAGTGAAAAAGTCAAGGAGGATTATTTAAATAATAAAGTAAATAGAGAACTTTCTAATTATGGAAAGTGGTTATAAGAAGGTTAACCCTAAAATGAGGAAAATGGGTTAAGTGGTCAAGTGGATATTAGATACATGGACAAGTGGAAATTTGGGCAAAGTTGGACATAGGTGACTATGTTGACAAAGTGTCTATGTCGACAAAGTTGGAAGCTACTTCGAGAGTATAAACAAGAGGCAAGGGTCTCTCATTTTAATCACATTTGAGAATATTGAATATCTATAGGTGAATGAGGTAACCAAAGGATATCTAAGCCAAATTTTAGAGGGAAGGTGAAGTAAAGAAGACCAAAATTCAAGGGAGGATAAATTATTTTGATAATGCTCTCTAAGGTATGTTATTCACAGGTCACCTCACAATTTTTGCAATATTGTTTTTTATAGAATGATTCAGACCGTGAAATTGGGAGAACATTGAGAAAACATATCCAAGTAGTTGTGGTATGAATTTAAGCTTGTGGTTCGTTGTATTTTTGGAGTTACACTATGTGGAAAATAGGGTTTGTGGCTAGTCCTAAAACTAGTCTAAAACATGTGTTTCGAGTAACAATGTCATAACTTCTTCATAATAGATCCAAATTTAGTAAGACTGAAAGTGTTGGTTAGAGTACAACCTGTATTATTCTATTTGAAATATTCATATCCATACAACAAATATTCCATGCAGGGCATTCTTTACAATTTATCTCTCTAGAATAAGTCAGAATTCAACAAGGTATGCCATTTTTGCTATAACTCCTTTTTCGAGAGGTTCCAAGTAGTCACACCTGAAGGAATTGCATAAAAAATACTAA
Source organism: Picea mariana (assembly GCA_032191745.1). Lineage (NCBI taxonomy): Eukaryota > Viridiplantae > Streptophyta > Pinopsida > Pinales > Pinaceae > Picea > Picea mariana. Next base: position 192,309 of record JASDQU010241805.1, on the reverse strand, counting down.
AGAACATTGTGTAATATTTTCATATCTTTATTCATTATAGGTATATAGTTATGATTATTCCAAGTTAGGGTTGTTGACTAATCCAAAACTAGTCATGTAAGACTAAAGTAAAGTTTGATGAAAATGCTAGTCTCTTGTTATTGAATTTAAGGAAGGTTTGCAGGTTGAGGTATAGGTTGGTGCATGGTTGATGCACTTGTTTATGGTACAATTTGATTACAGGTTGTTTGGTACAAGTTGGTGCATGGTTGATGCACTTGTTTATGGTACAAGTTGATTATAGGTTGAGGTACAAGTTTATGCATGCTTGATGCATGGTTCAGGTTATTGGTACAGGTTTTTTGGTGTAGGTTTATTGATACATGTTTAGAACACTATATCTCACAGTGATAGTGTGACAATGGTTCCATCATTCTAATTATACATCGGGGCGGTTGGACAGGGAAAGGATAGGTGGTTGTAGCCACCTTATGGTTGTATCTGGAGAACATAGGGGGTTATATCCTCATTCTGGTTGTAGCCAGAGAATTGGAGAGTTGGAGCTTCCCTCAGGTTGTATCTTGAGAAACTAGGGGGTTGGAGCCTCCTTCCAGTTGCAGTAGGAAAACAAAAGAAGTTTTTGCTTCCAATGAATGTAATTATTCAATACATATAAGAAAAAGAATTCTATGGTTTTCTCCTGCTTTGGGTTTCCACGTAAAAACAATGTTGTACTGTGTCTATGTATGATTTTTCATTTTTTCATTGTTTATTTACTTTGAAAATATTGGATGATAATGCTACATTGATATAACACTTGCATTATATGGTTAAAAAGGATTAGATTGCTCTATTACTGATTCACCCCCCTGCCAGTAATCCAACAGTTTCATGCTTAGGTAAGGTGGTTATAACATACATAAATTTAATGTTCAATGGAATTTCAAGTCACTTGAAAATGAACTTTCCACTATATTTATTAGAATTATATCAAATTCTAATTGTAACCTAATTATGGCCCAAAAAATATAATTTAATTCAGATGCAACCATTCTAGAGGAATGCATGCAATGTTTTAAATTATTTAAGTTGAAATAATAAGATCCATGTTAACCATATGAAATAAATCATTAACAAACCTATGGATTTATGGTCATTATTACTAATAGTATGTCTTCTATGCTAGCATGAGAAAAACTCAAATATTTATTTCACTACCAACATAGCATTCATACTAATTTTGTAGCTATTCCATAAATAATAACAAACAAAGAAAATGCAAATAATATGAACTAATACAAATATAAAATAATGTACAAATACAAAGGTTATGTACTCAATAAACATATCTAAGTTGCTAAGGGATCCAAACCTCATCAATGTAGAAAATTGTACTGATATCTCCATCACCTAGAGAATGCCTTATGTTCTCACAAAGTTAAAATGTCATAATTTTAAAACATTATAATACATAAGAAAAAATCATAGATAATGGTAGAGTAATCATCTACCATATTAATAGCTCACTATTGGACGTAAACTAAACACAACCTAGATGCCCTACTCAGTATGTTCCCCTCCAACACCTATATTCTCAAGATGTAAATCAAAATATAGATGCAAAATCTAAATGCCATTGATGTAATATAATTTGGTAATGAGTTCCAACATGAATATTTCGATCACTATGTGAAGAAGATGTGAATCAATTAAAATTTGCATCAAAATTTACATATTGTTTTGATAGGTGAATTTTTTCCATCCTACATCATCCAATTCCATATGCTCAAATTCATTATTCTCAATCAAAATTATTGAATGAATTCCACCTTGTTAGATCCCATTTAAAAAAAAATACATAAAATTTATTGAATAAATTACAGTTATATTGGATTTTATTTTAGTAAAAAGATCAAAATAAAATATTTTTTATGAGAAAATTTGAATTTATTTTTTTTCAAATGGATAATGTCACTACTTGAATTTGTTGGGAAAAGCACTGGTCAAAAAACATTTTTCTCTTTAAATATGAAAACTATTTCTCCCAAACTATTAAAAAAACTAAAAATATCTTAAATACATGTAATTGTAATAATAAAAAAGTAATTTCTTTAAAGTTTGTGATGTTTGTAAAATTTCTTAAAATTCCAATCCTAGACAATGCTTCTCAACATGAATAAACTAAAAATATATTTTTTGTGTTTTTTTGTAAGTTAGATTGTATAAAAAACCTTCAAAAAAAAGAAATTACAGAATCAACATTTGTTATAGACTGTAGAAACTGAACTACCTGGAGGGGAAACCAGTTGAGCCAACCGAACATGTTAAAACCCAAAATAGTAAGATACTAGTCATAGAGGTTATAGTGATTAAATACAAAAATTATAGTCCCCTTTGGGAAACCGAATCGACCTGTCGACTAACATTGACATAATTGAAACAAAGAAAATATGACTCTAGCCCCCACAAGGCAAACTAAAAGTAAGACACCCTGCTAACCATGCATAGAGACACTTGTGAAAATCATGTGGTAGGATGGTAGTGTGGCCACGCGTATAGGGAGGTGGCATTGTTCGTTGGGCTCGTGGCTGGTGTTTCTTTCTCCTCGATCGATGTCCCTTTCTCCTCTGTGGTCATGTGTGTAACTAATGCAGGAATAAACAACTCATCCCCTGAGGCATTTCTTTCTCCATTAGAGGGGTGGCATGCTCCCTACAATGCTGAGAGAATTTGAAGGAACAATGTTTCCTTCCCATCCAATATCTCCATCCAAAAGTGCAATTCGTACAAGCCCTCTCGTACTTCAAAGACTAGGCCTTGCAATTTTGAGCATGGTGTTGAGTCTGCGTCGGAGTGAGGTTCTTGTTGTGGTCCATTGTTGGCTCCAAAGCCTTCACTCTATGTTTGGGCACAATGTGGTTGGGTTGGAGGTAAATCGGTTGGTGTGTTTGTCGACGAGTTGGGAAGAGAGACAAGAATTGGCTGCAAGGTGGAGGCCAAATCTGAGAGTGACCCTGGGTTGAAACCCAGAGAATTTACGGAGAGATCAAACCATTCAAGATAGCATGCAAAAGGTGAGGAGATGGATGAGAGACTGCTAAGGATGAGACCAGATGATGACGAAGAGGATGGGAAGGAAGGTGATGAGGGTGAAGATCTATGAGAGGGTGCAGATGAGGGTTGAAGAGCCATGTGCGATCAATTGGGCTGCCAGGCAGAGCTGCACTTGGATTTCCCCCTTTGTTGCGGCATGTATGAGATGTTGTGTAGGCTTGCAAGTGTTGAAAGGAAGCAGGGGTATCAAAGGAGCAGTTGGGGGGAGTGCAGTACATAAGAGGATTCGGCCAAGGATCAATGTAGCTGTGAATGTGCCTCATGGAGTTCATGATGCCTAAATTGCGAGTGGAAGAAAACACACACGAGCTAAGTAAAGTCATCTTCATGGTTTTGATCCATTGATGGGATGGAAAGGCAGATCCAGGTGCACTGAGATTACAGGCGCCCTGGTTAGCGCAAGTAAGTTTTAAATGCATGGAGGTGGCAAGAGGGGGTGTCACACACTTGTCACGTGGTGTTCATCTCCTGTCTGATCCGGTTGACACCTAGTGTGCAATGACACCCCATCTGGGAAAACTAAAAATATTTTAAATAGATATAATTGTAATAATAAAAAAGTAATTTTTTAAAAGTTTGTAATGTTTGTAAAATTCCTTAAAATTCCTAGACAATGCTTCTAAACATGAATAAAATATATGTCATATGCTAATAATTAGGGAGGAAAAAACAATTTATTTCATTAATAATACATGGACATTTGAAAAAAAAAATAAAAAAAATTATGATCAAATTAGAAATGAAAACCCCAAAATAGGAAAGCCCACTACAAGAGGCACCTCTAAAGCATGAATACAATTAACCGTTGAGTATTTGTCTCATAGCCCAATAGTAGGTTAAAGACAGATGGATGAAAAAGCATTTTGTAATCAGTTAAAGCCAGATGAAAAAGATCGCATGTAACTGACGAATATTTCATAGCACAAAATAAAATATTTTTTAATGATTCAATTTCCAATCAAACTTAAAAAGAAAAACAAGAAAGCCTGCAAAGCGAACAATTGAGTTTTTTTCTCATTGGGTAAGGTGGTTAAATATGGTATGTTAGTTAAAGAAAGAGGAAAAGGTAATTTGTCTATAACCAATGAATGGTTCGAAAATACAGAGGAGGCAAAAGAGGAAACTATCTATCCGTTGAAGGAGATGGGAGACGTGATACATATATCTCCAGTCTTACCTTGTTTCAACATTTTCTATTTGGTCTAGTATGTTGTGCATGTGTGGTTCCGAATCTGAGTTTGTAAATAGTACATGATCGAGCCTGAGTCCCTCCTCCTCATTTATCTGGTTTGGTGTGTTTGATTGGTTTCATGTCTGAGTTTGTAAACTATGTGTTGTTGATTCTAAGTCTATTGGTCAAAGTTTATGTGTGAAGAGGTTGCATCGGATCATCCATTGGAGAAAACAACTTCAGGGCGATGACTTTTCTCTTATCGGTACATTTTATTTTTATTTCCTTGGCTATATTTGTTATTTTCAGAAGCCCTAGTTATTTGCTTTAAATTCATTAAACAATTTTAATTTCTTGCGTATCTCAAATATCATGCATAACCTTTCTTTCCATCTGTCAATTTAATTGTAATTATTTCATCTTTGTCACCTAGGTATCTCAAATCTCAGGAGTAGCCTTGCTTTCATTCTGTTAGTTAAATTGAAATTATTTCATGTTTGGCTCTTGGGTATCTCAAATCTCAGGCATAGCCTTGCTTTCATTCTGTTAATTTAATTGAAATTATTTCAGGTTGGGCTCTTTCTTATCTGAAATCTCATGCATAGAATCGGTTTGATTAAAATTGTTTCATGTTCGACTATGCTCCTTTTAGATGCAAACCACCATTGGTTGGAAAAACTCGATAGAATAATCTCGTCCATCCTTTGATATGTTTCGATCCTTCGATATGATTTGACACCCTCATCATTGATCTATTTTATTTTTGATACCCTCATGACTGAAAAAGACTTAAAGTTTTAGTCATGCTATTTAATTCTTTACACGATAAGTTTTGAAACCCTCCTTGAACGAATCCAAGCCCTTCAAAACCAAAACTTTGCTATAGGTATGTGTGCCTCTATCATATCTTCGCTTCTCTTAATAGTTTAACCTTATGGCTGCATGTGTCTGCCATGTTTATTAAATTTAACTTCTTATTACCATAGCTTAAGATACCTATTTAGTAGTTAACACGTCTGTATAGTTTTTCTCATGTGTGAAGAGGCTACATCGAATCATCCACTGGAGAAAACAACTTCAAGGTTGGTTGATCTTATTGGCTATCACTGATACATTTTACTTTTATTTCCGATGTCATGTTCTTTTTCAGAAACCCTAGATTTTTTATATACCTAATCTCATGCATAACCTTTTCCTATCAATTTAATTGAAAATATTTCATATTTGGCTCTTGCATATCCCAAATCTTATGCATAGCCTTGCTTTCATTCTATCAATTTAATTGAAATTATTTCATGTTCAGCTCTTGGGTAACCAAAATCTCACGCATGGAGTATATTTCATGTTCGACTCTAGTCATTTTAGATGCAAACCACCTGGTTGGAAAAACTCGAGTAGTAGAAGGAAGTATATCCATCCTTCAATATGGTTCGAGCCATCGATATAATTTGACACCCTCATTCTTAACGAGTCCTTTGAAACCCTTATTTGTCAATGAACCAAATATCTGCTAAACGTATGTGTTACTCTATCTTCTCGTCACTTCTCTCTCAATCTTATGGACCCTGTTGTCTGCCATGTTTATTAAATTTAAGTTTTTTTGATCGTAGCTTAACATACATATTGAGTAGTTAACACGCCCATGTTGTTTTTCTCATTAGTTTAACATGCTGGCTTTGGTGTTTATCCATCTGTATAGTTGTTTTATATTCCTTTGGGTTAAGGGACATTGTATTGCTTTTTGTTTAGTTTAATCTACGTCTGTAGTAGTGTAACCGTTTATCGTTGCTTGTTATTGAATTTAGGTTTTTTTAACAATTTAAGTGGCCATGGTACATAAATATTACTCATGAACATTTGTTTAACACCATCTGTATTAACTCATTAGTCAACTAACCTGCATATAATATCTCATGATTAGTTCAACCAGCCTATTCTAGTTCCTTAAACTAATAACCCATTTTTTTTTAGCCTTTATATGATATTTTTTTAATTTTATTTTTGAAATTAAGAAAAAATTAAAATTTGAGCCCTAAAATTTAATTTCTTACACTGATACGTTTTATCTGCCATTATGCTATTTTATCTGCCATTATGCTATTAATTTATTGATTTTATTTTTTTAAAGTACAAAACAAAAATTAAAGTTTTAATAGATTCTTATAGCATAATAAAGTGTTCATTAAACATATGCATGTTAATCACCATTATAGTTTATTTCCAATAATTATAACCCATGCAATTTAGTTTTTCTTTCACCTATTATTTTTGCTTATAGTTATTGTTGTTATTTTAATTTTTTTAAATAAAAAATAAATTGAGGTTTTAAGAGATTGTAATCACATAATTCACTTGTTATTAAATGTTTACATGTCAATCACCATTACTGTATCTTCCATTAGTTTAACCGCCCTAGAATTTATTTCTTCCTTTCCCTTTTATATAAAATTTAATTATTACTTTTTTCAATCAACCTACCAGAATGAAAAAATTATTATTATTATTATGCTTTTTGTGTTTATAGTTGTTTTTGGTTAATTAATTAAATAGAAAAATTCTATACAATTTGTTTAATTAGTTTAATTGAAAATTTATTATGTTATGTGATCTATTATTTTTTTTGGTTTATAGTTGTTTTGAGTTTAATTAAATAAATAAAAAGTTTCTATAAAATTAATTTAATTGAAAATTTATTTTATTATGTCATCTATTATTTTTATGTTTTTGTGTTTATAGTTGTTTTTGTTTAATTAATTAAATAGAAAGTTTCTATAAAGTTAGTTTAATTGAAAATTTATTTTATTATGTGATCTATTTTTTTATGTTTTTGTGTTTATAGTTGTTTTTCTATTTTCTTTATGTTTTTGTGTTTATAGTTATTTTTGGTTTAATTAATTAAATAGAAAGTTTCTATAAAATTTGTTTAATTGAAAATTTATTTTATTATGTGATTAGGATTATGTTTAGTTTAAATATTTTTCTATATTTTTAAATTTTTTAATAAATTCATTATTTATGTTAATTATTCTATGTGTATTTTTTACTTTCCATTTTAATATTCTTTATGTTTCTTATTATTTATATGGTTTTGTATCTTTTATTAAAGTATGTAATTTTTATTTGACATAATGGACTTGTTTCTTTCTTTATGATAATTAATGAGTTTGCATAAAGCTATATATTATTATATTAGAAATTTATCCAATAGAATATTGAATATTGTATTTTAAGTAAAGAAGTATTATGTGAGGTTTAGGCATAGAATTTAGGTTTGGGGTTTGGTATTTAACATTAAAAGGCTTAGGCTTAGGAATACAATTGTGGGTCAGGATTAAGCTTAGGCCTAGGCTAGGATAGGGTAGAGTGGGCTACTTTAGACTAAGCGAAGGCAAGATACAATACACTAGGATATCATAGGCTATGCTAGGGTAGGCTAATGTGGTAGGATAGGCTATGGTAAGGTAGCGTAAGGTAGGGTAAGGTAGGCTAGGCTATGTTAGTGTCAGGTAGACTAAGATAAGTTAGAATAGGCTAGGATAAGTTAGAATAAGATAGGCTATGGTAAGGTAGGATAAGGCAGGTTAGGATAGTCTAGTGTAAGGTAGGATAGGCTAAGTTAGAATAGGATAGGCTAAGTTAGGATATAATAGGCTAAGGTAGGATAGAATATGATAGGTTAAGGTAGGATGGGATAGGCTAAGTTAAACTAGGATAGGATAGGCTAGGTGAATGTAAGATAATCTAGGCTAGGTTAAGGTAGGCTAGGTTAGGCTAGGCTAGGATAGAGTAGGATAGGATAGAATAATATAGGCTAGCATAGTCTATGGTAAAGTAGGCTAGGCTAGGGTATGATAGACTAGGCTAGGGTATGTTACCTCCCTTCTACAAAAAAAAAAACATTTCATATTTATGCAATTGCAATAGCGCTTATCCCAAACCAATGGACCCAAAATTCTTAATGGATTCAATGATATTCCTTACTTTGCAAGCGTTGGTACATGAAAGTACGCCAACTATCTTTCCTTCTTTTTCACGTACTATGAAGTTCCCAAAATGGGTCCAAAAATCCTATCCCGACACTCACCTGTGGCTCATCCTGAGCCACTTAGGACTTCTATTGCACCCCATTCCAGGTGCCAACAAAATTATAAAAAATTTCCTTTGTGATTGCAACCTTCTCTTTTACTTGTGCTTATTGCATCAAAATCCCCTCTATTGTTTTCCCAATAATGGGGGTCTTGAGTTTCTATACATTTCCCTTCACTGCTTGCTTCACTATGCCTTGTGCAACTGCAAGTTCTTATGTCACTCGAAAGGATTCCTCCTATAGCGTCTCAAGATTCTACATAAGAGTCTATTGTTCAACTCTAATTTGGTTTATCTCTTGGGACAACTTTCGATTCTCAACTATTAGAGCCATTTTTTCTATTAGTGGTAGAGTTTTCATTGTATCTTTGATCTTCTGCACCCTCTCCTACACAGTCTGTAACCTCTATTCTAATATTTGTAGCTCTACATTCTCCAACAATTGAGTCCATACTTTTGTACTATCATCATAATTTTTTTTTGCATTCCTTATCCAAGCTCCTAATTCTTTCCATGGTCTTCATGGTTTTCTTCTTGCATTCCTCCCTTTCCTCTTGTGGGATACTTTGTGTTGTGGAAGCTTCCAAATCTATTATCTTTGCGTAGAATCATTGAATGGATTCACTCATCTTTGTCACTTACTTTTCTAAGGGAGTATCTTATTCCATTCATACCTATGGGAAGTTGTTGTATACCTCATGCACTTCCTATTGCAACCTTCTTTTTTTCATCATGGCCACATCCCATTCTATCATGAGTATAACATGTGTGTAGTGCATAGTTTTCTACATTACTTTGGCCAAATCCATAAAAGTCGACTATGTGTGCAAATAGATCTCTTCTGTGAGACTTTTCTACAATATATGTAGCATGTTTAATGGTAATTGTGACAACACTAAGTCAATGTGACTTAATGATTGCATGTGATCCTACATTTATTTCATGTGGAACTCTATGTCCCCTGCTAATATCTTCATGATCCATTGTTCTACTAATGCTAATGATCATTCTGATGTCATCGGTCATGACTCTATTGTATTTGTTGTGTTATTTTTATGTTCTTATTTTTTTTTTAGAGCTTGTGCTATCCTGGTTGATTCCAAAATCTAGTGTAGTGTAGCTATATGTTCTTTCACATTCGTGTGCATTTCCTCTTTTTTTTGTGCAGCTCACATAAATGCTTCTTTAGTTACTTCTTTGACCTGATCCCCAATATTGTCCAAGTCATCCTCAGTGAAGGCTTGGATAGCTACATCCTTTGAGAATTTCCCCTTCTTATGTTTATGCATTGATTTATCCTTAGGGTGATCATTTCTCTTTTCTCCAATGGGATGTGTTGATTGAGTGTCTCCTACACCATTCCCTTGTTCTTCATGTTCTTGTTCTTCTTCTTGATCTTTATTTGATTATGGTGTCTCCTTCTGTGATGTTTCTATCACTGAGGTTTTCCATTAT
>JASDQU010241805.1:139287-182083 GCA_032191745.1 Picea mariana | reverse complement strand
TCTTTTACTTTATCCACAAAAGAGGATACTAATATTCTTTGCAGTTACACAATATTTTAACACTCCCTCTTAACAAGAAGGATATTCTTTATATTTTGACAGGTCCCTAGATGTCAACACTAGCTAGGTAGCAACATCCACTGGATAACATCATCAACTGGGCAACATCATCAACTGGGTAACATCATCAAATGGATAACATCATCAACTAGATAACATGAGGCATCAATATAATCCACTTGGTCATATGGCATCATGATGACTGACTAGAATATTTATAAATCATCAGAAGATTTTTTTTCTTTATCGTCGCACAGAAGATACCCTTTCTTTCTTTTGTCTTCATCCAGAAGACACTTCTTTCTTATCTTCACACAGAAGATATCTTATCTTCACACATAAGATATTCTATGATTTCTTCCATTCCTTTTATGTTATCCCTTCTCTTGTAGTCATGTATCTCATCCATCCACTAGGGAGGACTACTACGATAGCTTCACTCCTAGTCATCCCACATGAACTAGAGAATCTATGATGCTAGCTTGGGCAAGACTAGACTCCCTTTCCATGATCCACTGAGGATCATGACACAAACCTCAAGAGCCAACTAACCATTCCACATGGTCAAGGTTTGTGTTCTAGGCTACTCAATCCTTGGCCAGAGGAGAGTATCTGCCCGCTTCCCCTTGGAGAAGCATACACATTCCTCTCTATGAGGGTGGTCACACCCCTCTCTATGAAGGTATTCTAGCATGTCCCTAGAGTATCCAAACTCAACACTTTGAAAAAGGCCAACCTTGGAAAATTTCTCATTCCCCTTCTCTACGAAGGTCTCTTCCTTCTCTATGAAGTTCTCTTCTCTTTTATTTCTCTATGAAGGTCTACCAGTGGGAATTTTCATTCCTTCTCTACGAAGGTCTCTTCTCTTTATCATTCTCTACGAAGGCCTCTTCTCTTTATCATTCTCTATGAAGGTCTGGCTATGGGATTTGAAAAAATATCTTGTGGTCCAAAATCTTTTCATGGTATAATACCATGCTACCCATCTATTGGGCACCATCCATATTCTTTCCTATCTGCATCAAATCATGATCCTCCATTTCAAACTCAAAGACATGGCTCCCTCTTGCACCAAACTAATATCCTCTAGTCATCATCCTTAAAGTTCTGTTATGTAATATCCTGGGTGCCTTATTGAGTATGAACATTTCTTTCTTTCTGACTTCATACTAGATCAACTTGCTCCCTCTGTATCTATAAGAACGGTACTGGAGCAACTTGTAGTTACCTTCATCTCATCCACTATATCTGAGTATCCATCTTTTTCTTCATCTTGAACATTTATGTTCTGCATATTTAGGAGCCTCTTGCTCCTATATAAATATTGGATATTGTCTGGTCTTTACTGAATGTCACCATATCATACGTCCTTCTTATGTTCTCTAAATTCTGCAAGTCACGACATAAGTCCTTTCTTCTGAGACTTGTAAACTTATTTACAGTATGCTTTCTTTGTCACTCTCATGAGTGATCATAAATATTTTATCTCTTTCTTTATCCTTTTCTTTGATAAGTCTGCATAGACACTGAAATAAAATGAGGTTGATTAACATTCTCACAAAAAATATAACTTGTAATGATAAGGTAAAATAGATACCAAAAATAAACATGAATACTTATCTTTTTCTTTTTTGTGTGTGGGGAGGCTCTATGGACTCCATCATTTGCTATCATTCTTCAGTTCAACTGTCTTCAACTTTAGAGTACATAACCCTCAATTTCTGCTAAAGATTTCTTTGAGGGAGGAGATTCCTCTTCCTTTATCACATGTGCTTGATACTTTATTTTCCCTTTCCCTTGAGGACAGTCATAGGAAAAGTGTCCCAACTTTTGACAGTTGTAGCATATAATATTTGAAACATCTTTCTTCTTATCCGGAACTCTTATGGAGTTATCTTCTTTATTGTCTTTCCTGAAAGAAATTTTTTTTTTCTTTTGAGCTGTAAGAGATTCCTCTTCATCAACAATTAATCTTTTATGTTGCTTTGCAAGTCTAGATTCATTGTGTGTGAAATTTTCCCATAACTTATCAAACTTGGGTAACTTGCTTCTTGTACATGCTCCTTGTACAAAAGGAATCTAAAATGTTGGAAACCCATTTAGGGTTGTGGTTACAAGATTTTTGTCACTAATGACATCTACAATATCTGCAAGATGATCTCTGATATGAGAAACTTTTATAATATAGGATGTGACAGATTCTGAGTTTTCCATATTCATATTACGAAGTTGATTTCTTAAGAAAAGATTTTGGCTAATGTATTTACTTTCATAAAACATGCTGAGTGCTTCATACATTTTCCTTGTTGTTTGTAGTTTGGAAATATGAGGGACCAAGTGATCCTTTACTGAATTTGACACGATTCTCTTTTCTTTTTTTTCATTCTTCTTATGCTTGGTCTTTTGCTCTTCTTCATCCGGTTCTGGTACATCCACTGTAACATGTTCTAGGAGACCATTCTTGTCTAGAATCATCTGCAACCTATGCTTCCAATATCCGAAGTTTCTAGATCCTTCCAGCCTGTCTTCTACCCTCATGTTGTTAGCCATTCTTTCTTGCAGTAGAAAACCTAACCCTCTAGGCTATAGAAATAATAGAAAAAAAAAAATTCTTGGATCTAAAAACTGAACTCACCAAAAGATGCACAGGACTGAGGTGAGTATGCTAGTACAGTCAGATTTCTAAAAATCCAAATTTTACCCCTTCAAACTTGATCAACAGATTTCTAGACTGGTGCTTTTGGTTTTCTAGTACTTCTGGTACTCTGGTACTTCTGGTACTCTAGTACTTCTGGTACTTCTGGTACTTCTAGTACTTTTTGAAAACTATGGTTTCACTTTCTGGGAGATCTATCCACTAAAAAGGTGCGCTAAAGATGCCAAAGTGTTCTGTGAGGTAGGGCGCTCTTTTCTAGATGGTTTTGGGGTTGAAATTCTTCTTCAATAAAAGGCCCTAATTTTCTTGTACAACAACAATAAAGTTTTTATTTTTCCTATGAAAGACGCTCTGTTAAGCTTAGCTATAGTACCATGTTAAATTTTAAGCTATTATTAGGTTACCTTTCAATTTACTAGATAAAAATAACATAGATAGGATCACTGAGAGAAACACAATCACAAGATACACAACATTTATCTTGGGAAACCCTCATGGGGAAGAAAAACCAACAAAAATTCATTAATATAGATAGAAAATGCAATGACAAGATAACGAACCAAACAACACAAAAATTCCTCTCCCAAGGATGTGTCTCTCTCTCTTTTCCTTCTTCCAGTAACTGTTGGCTGTGACTTCCTTCAATATTTGCACACTAGATGAGTGAGTTGAGTGAGTATGTAAATGATCTAGATTTTATGAGCAGAATGAAATGACTACAAATTATAACAGAGATACAGTTAAACTGGTTTTCTATTCAATAAGGAAATAAGTTGAAACTGTAAAATGCAGCAGAAAACAAGCTTGTTGGAATGGTGGCGGCTTATCTCTGAGAAGATATGTGATGGATATGCTCACTCACAAGAAGATGATTACAATGAGGTTCTCAAGGCCTTTTTACAATAAACAAGAGTTTCAAAAACCCTAAACATCCAAAAACCTAACCCTAGGAGATGAAGCACCAAAATTCATGTGGGCCCCATTTGGGTAAGCTAGTACATCAACTTCCCGAGGTCGTAACTTTTGCATACGATCTCTGTTTTAGGCATATGATAGCTCGTTGGAAAGATCTATCCAAGGACTACAATAGTTGCACAAAATTTCAAGTTAAAATTTTACAATGAAACATACCCCAAAAAACGTCGTTGAGGGCCTCAAAACAACTCTGGAAGTTTAGGACCCAAAAAACTGCTAAAAATAGTAAGCTATCAAAATTGCTAGAAAGTTGTTTTGAGCCGGCTGGAAAAGGTGGGTGGCCACCAATATCCACTTGGATCAATCCTCCATCCTTAGGAAGCAATGGTCTCCATTGCGTTGAGTTCCCCCATCATATGAGTAAATTTCTACTGAATTTGGCCCTGGGTGAGCCACTTGCCTTGGTGCAGGAGCTGCCCTACTTTGACGACTTGATAAAGTTGGCTACTTTGTTATCGAGTGCCCTTGATATGTGTGTCCACAATATGATCATTGGATTCCTGTTGTATGTAGTCATGGTTGAGATCTATTGGTGTCAGTTGTTCTGCTACGTCTAAGGTGTCCAATAATGGTGGGAAATAAGGCTGAAGGAGGTCCACGTTGAAGACTGGGTGCAGGCCAAGGAAAGGAGGAATGTTGAGCACAAAATCATTATCCCCCACAGCCTTGGTGATGGTGTACGACCCATAACGGAGTGGGAGAAGCTTCCGATGGGGTCCTGTAAGGCGTTCTTTCAGCAAGTGCAACTAAACTTTGTCACCCACCTGAAACTTATGTGGAGCCCGATGTTGATCATGGCACTACTTGTACTTGTCATTAGACATATGTAGGATATCTTGAACCTATTTGCGGATGTGCTGGATCCTCTCAATGAATCAAGTAGCTTTGTCAGCCTCAATTGGATTAGGAGATGAGTCGACCGAGGTGACCGCAAGGGGAAGTGCAACATCTATGGGACTCAATGGTTGGAATCCCAACCCCACCTGAAAGGGGTTGTGGCCGGTTGAGCTGTGCAGGGCTTGGTTGTAGTTATGTTTGACACAAAAATAGGAAAATTTTGGTTTATTTTAGGCTAGAGTAGGATAGGTTAGGCTAGGCTAGAGTAGGATATGATAGGCTAGAGTAGGTTAATATTGGCTAGGTTAAGGTAAGGTAGGCTAGTTTAAGGTAGGGTAGCATAGGTTAAAGTAGGCCATGTCAAAGTAGGCTAGGATAGTTTAAGTTATGGTAGAATAGAGTAGGCTAGGAAAATTTAAGGTCTGGTAGGCTAGGCTAAGGTAGGAAAAGCTAAGGTAGGAAAAACTAAGGTAGGATAGGATGTGGTAGGCAATACTAAGATAAGTTAGGCTAAGCTAGGCTAGGATACAGTAGGCTAGGATAGGCCAGGATAAGATAGGCTAGGTTACAATAGCTTAAGGTAGGGTAGGCTAGACTGAGCTAGGAGTATGTTAGGTTAAGCTACATTAGTTTGAGTTGGTTTAGGGTAGGGTAAGATAATATAGGATAGGTTAGGATAGGTTAAGGTAGGGTAGGCTAGAATGATCTAGGCTAAGTTAGATTATGTTAGGCTAAGCTACATTAGTTTGAGTTAGGATAGGGTAGGGTAAGCTAACATAGGCTGGAGTAGGCTAGGATAAGCTTGACTAGGTAAGGTTAGGCTAGGCTAGGTTAAGGTAGGCTAGAGTAGGTCAAGGTATGCTAGAGTAGGCCAGGCTAGGCTAGGCTATGCTAGGTTAAGGGTAGGCTATCATAGGGTAGTCTAGGCTAGGTTAGACTAGGCTAGGATAAGGGTAGGTTAGGCTAGGCTAACGGTAGGCTAGAGTAGGGTAGGGTAGGATAGAGTAGGCCAGGGTAGGCTAGGTTAGGGTAGAGTTGGCCATGATAGGCTAGAGTAGGATAAGGTAGGCTAGAGTAAACTAAAGTAGGCTAGGCTAAGCTAGAGTGGGAAAGGGTAGGCTAGGGTAGGCTAGGGAAGGATAACATAGGCTAGGGTAGGCTAGGGTAGGCTAGGCTAGAGTAGCATATACTAGATTAGAGTAGGCTAGAATCTAGAGTAGGCCAGGCTAGGCTATGCTAGAACAAGGTAGAGTAGGGTGGGCTAGAGTAGGCCAACCTAAGCTAGGAAAAGGTAGAGTAGGTTGGACTAGGTTAAGGTAGATAGGATAGGCCAAGATATGCTAGGCTACACTAGGCTAGGCTAACGTAAGGTAGGTTAGGTTAAGGTAAGGTAGACTAGAGTAGGATAGGCTAGGTTAAGGTAGGATAGACTATCTTAGGTTATAATAAGATAGGCTCAAATAACATAGGTTAGGTTATGCTAGGATAAACTCTGTTAGGCTAAGGTAGGATAGGATAGGATAGATTAAGGTAGCATAGGCTAGGCTAGGTTAAGGTAGGATATACTAGGCTAGGTTAAGGTAGGAGAGAATAGGCTAGGTTAGATTAGAGTAGGCTAGGTTAGGTTAGAGTAGGCTAGGCTAGGTTAGATTAGGCTAGGCTAGGATAGATTAGGCTAGGCGAGAATAAGGTAGGGTAGGATAGAGTAGACTAGGCTAGTTTACGGTAGACTAAACTAGGTTAGGTTAAGCTAGGCTAAGCTAGGTTAAGGTAGGCTAAGCTAGTTTAAGATATGCTAGGATTGGCTATGTTTGGCTAGCGTAGGTTAGTCTAAGGTAGAGTATATTAGGCTAGGACAACCTATGATAGGGTAGGATAAGTTAAAGTAGTGCAAGATATCATATGCTAGACTAATTTGATGTAGGATAGGGTAGGATAGGTTAGGAAAGTTTCAACTAGGCTAGTATAGTTTAGGCTAGGCCAGGCTAGGCTAGAATAGAGTAGGATAGGTTAAGGTATACTAGGCTAGGTTAAGGTAGGGTAGGCCAAAGTATATCATCCAGGCTAGGGTTGGATAGGCTAGGGTAGACTAGGCTAGGTTGGGTTAGTGTAGGCTAGGCTGAATTAAGGTAGAGTAGCATAGAGTAGGTTAGGCTATGTTAAGATAGAGTAGGATAGACTAGTTTAAGGTAGGTTCAAATATGTTAGGACATGTTAGTTTAGGCTATGCTAGGACATGATATGATGGCATAGTGTAGGGTAGGGTAGAGTAGGTCGAGCTAGGCCAGTCTAAGCTAGACAAGAATAAGCTAGGATATAGTAGGTTAGGATAGGAATGAATAGGCTAAGCAAGTCTAGCCTAGAGTAGGCTAGGATAGGCTAGAGTAGGCTAGGCTAGGCTAGAGTAGGCTAGGATAGGATAAAGTAGGCTAGGATATGATAGAGTATGCTAGGCTAGGATAGAGTAGGCTAGGCTAGGCTAAGCTAGAGTAGGTTAGTATTTGTTAGAGTAGAATGGGCTAGGCTAGTGTTTTCTAGGATAAGTTGAATAAGGTAGGAAATAATAGCATAGGATAGTTTAAGATAGGGTGAGCTATGTTAAGGTAAGCTAGGCTAGGATAGTAGAGGATAGGATAGAGTAGATTAGAATATGCTAGGTTGGGCTATGCCAGGCTAGGCTAGGTTAGGTTAGGCTAAGCTATGATAGCGTAGGAAAGGTTAGGCTATGGTAGGTTATGATATACTAGGTTAGGCTATTCTATGTTAGGCTAATCTAGGGTAGGTTAAGGTAGGATCACCTATGTTATTTTAAGTTAGAATAGGTTAGGCTATGTTAAGGTAGGATATGATAGGATAGTTTAATGTAGAATATTATAGGCTAGATTAGGTTAGAGTAGGCTATGTTAGGTTAGAGAAGGCTTGGATAGATTAGAGTAGGCTAGGGTAGGTTACAATAGGCCCAACTAAGGTAAAGTAGGATAGGATAAGTTAAGGTGGGTAGGCTAGAGTGGGATAGGATTTGTTAGAGTAGGCTAGGATAAGATAGGCTACAAAAAGGTAGGCCATGATAAGTGAAATTCCCCAATTTTAATCCTTATGAATTGTAATTGTACATATATGTTATATAGGTTGGTGAGTGAGATAGTATGGTGAAGGACCAATTTATGTATATGTTGTATCAAATTTATTAGTTAAAGTGCATTGTTGGCTATGATATGAGAGGGGATAAACATTGGGGGGATATGACTACATGAGAGAGAATTGTATTACTCCATTAGTCAAACTTACATGGAGGTCAACTATCTTAATTGCATGGTTGATTAGCTCAATTATCTAGTTGACTAGCTCAACTACCTAGTCATATGTCTTTACCATCAACTAAAATATTGCAGTGGTTGACCAAATTTTGAAGTAAAAATATTTTATTACAATTTATGTTTGAAAAGGGAATAATGGGTGCCACTGTGGCCAAAGTCATATTTATATATTATTTTATTTTCCACTTACCTTAAAGTATGATAAAGGACAAATATTTATGGGAATGGATGTCAGGGAGCCAAGTGGAGTTCCTTGGGTGTGAAGTGGCAAGATTAGAGCATGCATACTAATTCCCCTAGGTTTTGGGAATTCGACGATCATTCCCCTTGTTCATTTCTTGGAATCTATTCACTCTCCATCCATGCATGGAGTTCACCATTAACATGTATCAAATTAGACCATTATGTCTATGGAAAAACGATGGGGATTCCTTTCACATATATATAATATAAACTACCTATAGGTATAAGCATGGTATTTTTATGATTGAGGCATCATATATAGATGGATTTGTAGATCCTCCAACATTGAGATTCTTTTATATACTACACTATATCCCTAGAGGGGGTGAGAATTACCTGAGGGAATACAAGGTAGAGAAGAGGATTCCATCCTTGGGGTCGTGTAGGATGGGGAATAGATGTGGGTGGGGGAAAAGGTTGTAGGAGTATATATGTTATAATTTTTTTGGTATTAGGCTATGTTAGCGAGTATAGCTAGACATATGAGTTAATTTTCCTTCTAGACTCATAGCCCCAACTCAAGAGTTGGCATGTTGCTAAGAGATTTAGAGTAGCAGATCCTACAGTTGGGAGGGACATCCTTCATCCAATGTTAATATATGATATTTCTTTATAATATAAGTGTGATGGTTTTCGTTTTATCTTTTTAGTTATTTCTATGTATCTTTCTATTAAAAATGTTGTGATTGTTGATAAATTATATGTTGTTATAATTATGTGTTGTTACTTGTGAATTGCATGAGTTTCTTGTCATGTTTCCTACATATTTCCTTGTAAAACTAAACAAAGAACATATTGGTATCAAAGCTAAGTATGAGTTATGTAAAAATAATTTAAAAAATCATATTATGCATTGAGCTAGAATGGTACTAATATGGCTCGTCATGGAGCTATGTATGTTACAAATTAGTATTAGAGTAAAGGTTTCAACATTGGACCTACATGGGCAAGGAACTAGAAGTTAAAAAGTGTAGAGATAGAATTTGAGTATGACTATAGGCTATTTAGGAAAGTATCTTGGATGAAATTGGGTGAAATTAAGCCAAACAATCTTAGTTTCTATAGGAAACATGTGGAGAATGTGATTAAGCTAGGAAAAATGATTTATTGCATTGGTCCACCAATTTGACTACTCAGGCGACTTGTATTTGCAGTCAACTAACATGATTCTTTAGTCAACCTAACCCAACAATAGACTAACTCAACTACCTAGCTGACTTACTTTTGTAGTCGACTAACATGTTTCTTTGCTCAACTGAACCAATAGTCAACCAGATCCAATACATAGTTGAATTATTTTTGTAGTCGATGAATGTGTTTCTTTGGTTTTCCTAACCTAATAGTCGACCAACTCAATTTCTCAAATGACTTCCCTTTGTATTTGATTAATTTATATCTATGGTTGACCCAACTGATGGTCAATTGGATCGAATACTTAGTTGATTCATGTATATAATAAACCAACATAAAACATTGATCAACCTGACCAAATGGTCAACTAAATATGTTGATCATTTTACTTTTCTCCATAGTTTACTGACACATTATAGTGGTTGAATTCCTTTCTTAGCCAATTCCTTGGCCCAATCAACTTGAACCTCCAACAAGTACAATTATTTTCAGGATGGTTCAAAGGATAATATGTCTAAGGGTTCATATGATGGATTAGGTCATCCATTTTATTCATAAATCAAGAGGAGAACCATGTTCACATAGATAAGGTTCATTAAAAAAAACCCATTTGGAGCCAAAAACTTTTCTTGGCTATAATAGGAGTAGAAAATATCAGATTCATATGAAATTTCATGGGTATTTCCATAATGAAGAGGACTAAAAAATTTCCAGTGGGGTGCATTGGCCAATTCTTCTCTAGATTTATGAAAATGGTACACTAGTCATTTTTAAGAACGTGATGGTACTCCTTGGTAGAGGCCCAATGATTAATGAAATTTTTGTAGTGATTCAGGGAAGAAAACATGGACATACCAGGTGGATCATTTGGTCGAATTCCAAGGGGCTTGGTATGTGAATGCAGGAAAAGGACAAAATCCACTATTCCTGAAGACCTTTGAGAGATTTTTGAGATCTTATGAGGATAAAAAGGGACCCTAGACAAAAAATATGGAAAAATTATGGTACTTGATATTCTACCTCCTCACTAAGCTAGACAACTTTGTACTAGAAAATAATTTTCAATTCTTCTCCATTTGGGAGATAGCCAATTCTGCTAAAAGTTTTGTCTAGAAAAAGTGTAAAAGAGACAAAGTTAACTATTCCATATTGATGTCAAATTTGACTGGAATATCAAATTCAAAATATGAGAGCTTATATGTATTGAATATCACCATTAATATTAGTCCTCGATACAATTTGTTTTTCTATTTTCTAACATATTTTCTTCTACACCTAGCAGAAGTTGGCCTTTGAGATTAATTACACCAGTGATAAGTACAAAAAAATAGGAAATTTTTGGTTTATTTTAGAGAACTATAACTTTAATATCAAAAATTATAATTATACATGAGTATAGTCATTGGATATATGATTTATAAATGATTATGTTTGATTAATGAAAAGTTTACCATACACATATTGTCTAATAGAATTACTTGTATGCATATTTCTTGGTGAGTTAGTATTAATTTCATAATATATCCAGTGTAGCTTGAGGCCCAAGAACATTGAGGATTCTCAGGGAACCCAAATCCATGAGGAATAAGTGAGGGGTTTGAATATTATCCTAGTAAATTAAGAAACAAAATCGTTTGTCCACAAAAGCTAATTGGAGCTAGTAGAGTTGATGGAGACCATGAAGGGTACGAGGATGGAAGTATAGAGCTATAGGGATGAAAATGAGAGAATAATAAAAGATCAAGAGGAACATGTTCGTATAAAATCTCATCTGCTACAGATTCTAAACCAATTGCAAAGGAAAATTAAGGTTGACTTGGGTCTAAGACATGAGGAATAAGGTATACCACATGCAACAAGGGATAACTACAAAATATCTAGGAACTTAAGAAGTGATAGTAGAAATCATCGATGTCATCATTCAACCATTCATTCATTCAAGAATGTATATTCACCTACATAATCATAGAGCAATCTATAAATGTCTAATTTTAGGAATAAGAGAAGAAGGTGCAAATTGATTAGTTTGCAGGGGGATCTTAGGAAGTTAAAGCCATTTGATTTTGATGGAGAGCATAAGAAGGGAGAAGAGGATGAGTCCTAGTTACTTGTAATTGGAAATTATTTCTATTTGCCTAATTATTCATCTAATTTGGAAGCAAGGATCTCCATCTACCATATTCAAGGGAAAACTTCTATTTGGTGGGACTAATTGAAGAAAGTCAAGAAAATTAATGAAAATAAGGTCTCTTGTAATAAATTTAAAAGGTATTTCCAATATAAATACCTCTTAAATAATTATTATGACAATAATATGCAAGTTTTATTTCAACTCAAGCTAGGGAACCTAAGTATGGAGTAATATGAGAATAAATTCTTAGAGATGTTGAGGTATGTGGGATTCATCAAGGATGAAAAAGTTAAAATTCAAATGTTATTGAGTGGACAAGTCCATCATTTTATAGAGATAGGATTCAATTTGATGTACCTATGACTTTGGATGAGGCCATTAGGAAGGCCAAATACCTATATGAACACAACAAAGGAAGATCAATGGTGTTGAATTCTTGGAGAGATAATAAAAATGATAAAGTGGATCAAGAAAAAAAAATATTTAAGCCACCATTATTCAGAAACAAACATAATTCCTATTAACAAGGATATCCATCTAAGAGTGATTCCAAGATGGTATAACCTTTGGGAAAATGTTTGTAGACAATGTGGAAGGTCTAGCTAAGGGAAAAGGTTAAAGTATTGTACATTTTTCGGTGATATAAGAGTATGAACACATATTTGGAAATATACCATATTTTTCACGAAAGATAAACATACAATTCTCTATTGACTTAATTCATAGAGCTTCCCCGTTATCCAAAAATACTTATAGAATGAGCACACCATAATTAAAAGAATTTCAAATGTAGTTTGAGGAGTTATTGAATAAAGGATACATACACCCAAGTGTATCACCTTGGGGAGTGTCAGTACTCTTTGTGAAGAAAAAATATGGAACCTTAAGGATATGCATTTGTTTTTTATTTTACCCCTCTTCAACCCAACGCCCAACAATGTAGTGTTCCGTATTGACTAATATAGTTTTGTGACACCAGAAGAGGGTGATTTTTGATGGATTATGTATGCCATACTTATATATTATGGACTTGGTTGGGTCACTTGACTTGTGAACAATAATATATATGCACATATTATATATACATGATTGTATCTATGCTTATGTGTGCTTATTTT
The DNA here is from genome assembly GCA_032191745.1 of Picea mariana. Lineage (NCBI taxonomy): Eukaryota > Viridiplantae > Streptophyta > Pinopsida > Pinales > Pinaceae > Picea > Picea mariana. The sequence continues at coordinate 169,615 of JASDQU010241805.1, read as the reverse complement.
TTTGATTATGTGTTTCAATTCAATTTTGGTTAAGAACTTGTTATGTGTATGTTTCTTTTCTACATCTAGTTAGTTACATAGATTAGTATATATGATTATGACGTGGATGATCATTGTTGTGCGGAACAAATAGTTGATTATGATATAGTGATGTTACATGATTTTCATGATTATGTATGCTTAACCTTGTAATGAATAAGACTTGGCAAGGAACTAGTTACTTGTCGACAAGGATGCTCGAATAAAAAATGACTGTGGAAGTCATGTAAACATTTGGGTAAAATGTGATTAATTTAATTAGACTTGTAAAATACATATAGAAAGGAATTATTGTATCAATTGGGATAGATAAACTATTTTTATAAGTTATAGGATCTAAAACCAATTAATACAATCATCATACATGCATCAAACTATGTTATTCCCTAAAAAAAAATCATTGAGGGGTGTTACAAGACGATCTTATTGTATATTATATTTCCCACACTTTGACCTTTGTGTTTTCCCTTCTTAATATATGCAATTACTAATTAATATGTCATAATCTGTCGAATGGGCCTGAAATATCACTGATGTTCATTCCCATGTGGTTCTTGGATTTTATCAAATTGGTCGTTCAGACAACCCATAGGTATATCCTCTGACCTCTATCGCTCTTTGCCCTCCGATTTTCTCTCCATCGTGAATTTATGATTTATGAACCTTAGATCCCTAAGTAGGGGATCCTTCCATTATTCGACTGCTTGTTTGATGGGAAGTGATGACTGCTTGGTTGATTCTTCATTTCGGTTCTACAGTAGCATTCACGGGCTTAGAATCCACTCATATATGTGAGGTGTTGGGGTGAGAATATGACATAACACAAGTATATTAGCCCATGTGGATTAAGCCCCTTCTCAAAGTCGTTCCACTACTCATCCATAACATGGTTCATTTTCATTCCCATAAGTATAGATTCAAATTGGGGACTAGGAAGAAATTTGAATATCGAATGGGTTCTATACTTATCCTATCAGAATAAATGGCGTCAATTATGATTGGCAGGTCTCACAAGGAGATATGTGAACTGATTTTTCTTCCAAAATCAGTGGGGGGGGTCGATTCAGAGGAGAAGGGGATTTAAGTATAGAGGTTGATGGTGTGAATAGAGCCTTGTCCTTTCTAGCTTCAATCCGTGGTGGATGAAAAAACACAATCATATCCCTTGAACCAACTAGGTTTGAATACATTGGTTCTTCATCACAATCATATCGGCTAGAGCTCTAATCCATTTACAAACGTTATGATCATTCTTAGTCATCGATCGACCTCATAAATCATAACCTAGGACCTAGATTCACACCTAAACATTCACATATCCTATCTGATCCCATGGTTTACCCAGTTCCATGGGAGGGGATATTCATAGCCTCATTAGCGAGATAGTCAGTGCATTCGACGGGCCTGTTATTTTCTATATAATGGGAGATTGAGTTTATTATTTATTTGAAACCTTGGATGAATAGGACATCACAAACAAAAATAATTATCATTTACAAGAACCCTGGCCTTTCTATTTCCTTTCTTAAAGAGGATTTCAAGAGGATTTGCTTATGGTATGGATCTTTCATTCCATTTTAACTACTTTACCTATATGCTTTATTCATCTTTAGATGACGTAGCTGGTCTGACCCTTAAATATGGGTGTGCCCATTTGGTATAAAGGTTGTCGAAGGGAAAGTCCATTTCAAACTATACTAGGATTTGACTCAGGGGATTCCATATTTTCATCCTTTTATTTCTCAATTCCCACATAGATAACCTGTTGGGACTTGTTCGGACAAAGATTCAATACAGACACTGGTTCAAAACCTATAAATATTTGATTTATTTTTTCTAATATTTCACCTCTAGGTTTCCACTTATTTTGGATAATAGATATTGTTCGAAAGTATGCATAGAGGTCACGATGATATCAAATGTTGGTCTATCAGTTTATAGGTTTGATTGTAGTGAACAGAACATCAAGCCTTTCTTGTTCTAATTTTGGGTTGATGGAATGGACAATATATAATCCTTTGAGTCTAAGGAGTGGTACGTATTTAAACTCTTCACATCATACAACCTTACAGGGGTGGGTGGGTTTCCCTATCCATTTACAACACGTGTGATCTCTAGTTTAGTCCTGTTGACGGATTTTATTTCTGTGGCTGATCGACGTAAAATATTCTTATCGAGCCTTTAATACCAAGGTTATCTCCCCCAGTTTATCTGGAGAAGACCGCATATTTTTTCTCCATTTCCCTCTGATAGTGAGCACCCACTTCTTTCTCTTCTTTGGATGTGTAAATCTTCATGGATTACACTTACCACATGGGAAAAAGGTCTTAGTGCACTGGGATGCATTCCTTCCTTTTATTGATTAGAACTATCCTTTTGTTCCATGACATGTTGCAACAATTTACCCTCTAAGTTCACCTTTTTATATAGTCTATGGTGCATTGGATGAAAGGTTCCGTTGGTTTTTTTGTGGCCATTAGAGTCATTTTGCACCTCATTTATTTCTTCATAAGAAGACTCATTCCAATTAAAATATTTCTTGAAAATGAAAGAGACATACTATAAAAATTAAAAATAACATATCATTTAAATCTCATACAACTCCAAGAATATCATGTATCCAACGATTATGACAAATAGGCTTCGAAGGTTTTGTTACTCGCATAATATTTTTTTATATTTTATTTGTTAATGTTGGACACATGTGTAATGCATGTTTCATGAAAGGAGTGGTAAACTCAATACCAAAGCTCATGGCATTGGTTATACAATTCATCTGTAAAAATACATAATTAGAGGATTTATATGAGTGTCATATTTTCTTATTGTTTTGAGTAATAGTTTAACACCTTGGACTTTATTGAAAGAGAAATTTATTTTATAAGACATGAATTAAGGTTTTTTAATATAAAAAATATGCCATTAATAAATTTTGAGAAAAATAATAATGGTACTTTTGACATGAAACTTCAAGAATCGACATTCTAAATCCATTCAATATGGAATTTAATGTTTCATCCATGAGTATTAACTTCCAGGAAATGAAAGAAATAATATATTAGGAAAGATGAACTTATTGTGAAGTATACTAGATAAAAGTCACCATTGGGAAAAAGTCTTTGACTATTAATGTTTCCTTATGTTATCCCTTCAATATGGAGATCTATTTTTAAATCTCATTGAATCCAATTTATTCAACTAGTTTCTCAGGTTTTTACCATCACTTTCTTCATGGCCCTAAGTAGAATCTAATTCTCCTTGGCTCGGGTTTCTATGTTCCTAGATATTAAAAATTACAATTAATATACAAAAGAGTCTCAACGTTATAGTTCTAAGTGGTTGTCTAAGGAATTATAAGTGAAAATAAGGAAGACCATGTTTTGATTGAAGATCCACTTGATTATTGGACATAATTAGTAGTGATGTGTTGTTTTTATGAATTCTATACATGATCATTGTAATATGATAACTATTAAATCCAACTAAAAGTCTTACAAATTTACTTGAAGAGTTCATTGTAAAAGTAAATTCATTTTCATCATCAATGTAGAACATCATAACCAAGTTGCAATAAAATTTACAATCTCATTTACATTAATCAGAGGGATTTGTAGTGAAGGATCTAAAGGATTAGTTGTAATTTTGATTTTCTAATTGATGTTCCTAATGCTTAGAGGATTTTTGAATACCCCAAAACTTGATATCAATGTAAACAATTTATATTGAGTTAGAATAGGAACAAATACCTATGACATTGTAATTCATAAACAAATTTTTGTACCAAGAGAGGGATATTATGTAAACTTGAAACAAATAAATTATTTGAATGTGTTTATACAATATAAATATTATACCAACTGAAAACATAAATTAATCTCACCGAAATACCAACCAAGTCCAAAACATTGTAGCTATTGTATGAGAAACTATTGGCATGTGGTTCTACATGCTACGGTTTCCAAAGAAAAATCATATTAAGCTTCCAATATTTATTGTTCTATTCATTGATATTAGCATTCAAAATATGACCTTAAATGTTTATCTGCTCCAAATGGGATTATTTCATGATCACTAATGATAGAAATATTTCCTCGAAGAAAAATTCAAGATAAACAAGAAAATGAAAGGAAACCATTACCCTATCTATTACAATTTGTTTAAAAAAAAATATCTGATGTAAATTGCTATGATTAAATGAAATAACTTAAACCAGATTGTTTTACTGGCCATAAATGTACATACTTTATAGTAGAATGGAGTTTATTATAAGGATATGTTTTTTTGGTTTTATCCATCAACTACAAAATGAAAATAACCATGAAAATGTGCATAACAGCCATCAATATAAAATTCTAAAGAACTATCATAAAAACATTGATGTTAAATAGAAAATATATCTTTGAAATCATGTAAGTAGAAAAACATTAAACAAGTCAAACACTTAAATGAACTAAAAGCATGGATTTTCCAATGTTTTGATATTCGATGAAGAGGAAGCTATTGTAATCAATTTATGGATATTTATTGGATACAAACCCAGTGCAATCATTGCAAAATATTTGCAAGAGATGTAGATTTGGAGAAATTGGGGTTTCAATTAGACTTAAAAATAATAATGAACCCACTAACCCAAATACATTTTCTAGTTGTGACACAACACATGATTTACAATTCAAAACTAAAATAGATAATATGTTGAAGTATTGAGAAAACCAACTTTTAATCTATCTTATATAGAGCATATTTATAGAGAAGAGAATTTTTGGATCACACCATAAAGTTTGGAAGAGATTTAAAACATTACAATTGAAAACAAATTGGCAATGGATATCTTGAAACTAAGCTAGTTGTAGGAAATGTGACTATTGTAATTTGTATGGAAAAACATTCAAAATATTTTTTTGATATTATAAATATCATAGATACAAGTTATCAAAATATAGGATTGTATAAATGATGTTGGAAGAGCAATAACAATTTCTAGGCTCATTGAAGTTTTAGATTCTACAAGAAAGAAAGAGGATCACAATTGGTGTTTCTATTGATTAATTGGGCTTGTTTTCATTGATGTCAACCCTTAAACAAAGTCTGATAGCGAATTCTAGTAGCACAAAGGTTTGGGTAATGGACCCAAGTTTGTTTGATGTATTATGGTATGATTTTTTATATATTTGTAGGTAATATTATTCTAGATGGATAGTACATTTCATGATATTTCTAGTCGTATGTGGAACGTCACATAATGCCTCACGGTTTGAGAGTTATGGCCTTGCAAAGTTGAAGGACCCTCATATGATTGGCTTGAAACCCCAAAAGGTCAAAGTCAAACATCTTACAAAGAAGAAATTATTTAAATAATAAAGTGAAGTGACAAAGTCAAAAGAGGATTATTTAAATAATAAAGTGAAGTGACAAAGTCAAACATGATTATTCAAATAATAAAGTGAAGTGACAAAATCAAAGGGGATTATTTAAATAGTCAAGTGAAGTGAAAAAGTCAAGGAGGATTATTTAAATAATAAAGTAAACAGAGAACTTTTTAATTATGGAAAGTGGTTATAAGAAGGTTAACCCTAAAATGAGGAGAATGAGTTAAGTGGTCAAATGGCTATTGGATACATGGACAACTGGAAATTTGGGCAAAGTTGGGCATAGGTGACTATGTGGATAAAGTGGCTATGTGGACAAAGTTGGAAGCTACTTTAAGAGTATAAATAAGAGGCAAGGGTTTCTCATTTTAGTCACATTTGAGAATATTGAATATCTATAGGTGAATGAGGTAACCAAAAGATATCTAAGCCAAATTTTAGAGGGAAGGTGAAGTAAAGAAGACCGAAATTCAAGGGAGGATAAATTCTTTTGATGATGCTCTCTAAGGTATGTTATTTACAGGTCATCTCACCATTTTTGCAATAATTTTTTTTCTAGAATGATTCAGACTGTGAAATTGGGAGAACATTGAGGAAACATATCCAATCAGTTGTGGTATGAATTTAGTCTTGTGTTTCGTTTTATTTTTTGAGTTACACTACATGGAAAATAGGGTTTGTGGCTAGTCCTGAAACTAGTCTAAAACATGTGTTTCGGGTAAAAATTTCATAACTTCTTCATAATATATCCAAATTCAGTAAGACTGAAAGTGTTGGTTAGAGTACAACCTGTAGTATTCTATTTAAAATATTCATATCCATACAACAAATATTCTATGCAGGGTATTCTCTACAATTTATCTCTCTAGAATAAGTCAGAATTCAACAAGGTATGCCATTTTTTCCATAACTCCTTTTCCGAGAGGTTCCAAGTAGTGACACCTAGAGGAATTGCATAAAAAATACTAAAGAACATTGTGTAATACTTTTCATATCTTTATTCATTACAAGTACATAGTTATGATTATTTCAAGTTAGGGTTGTTGACTAATCCAAAACTAGTCTTGTGAGACTAAAGTAAAGTTTGATGAAAATGCTAGTCTCTTGTTGTTGAATTTAAGGAAGGTTTGTAGGTTGAGGTAAAGTTTGGTGCATGGTTGATGCACTTGTTTATGGTACAAGTTGATTACAGGTTGTTTGGTACAAGTTGGTGCATGGTTGATGAACTTGTTTATGGTACAGATTGATTATAGGTTGAGGTACAGGTTTATGCATGGTTGATGCATGGTTCAGGTTATTGGTACAGGTTTTTTGGTGTAGTTTTATTAATGTGGGTTTACAACACTATATCTCACAGTGATAGTGTGACAGTGGTTCCATAATTCTACTTATACATCGGGGTGGTTGGAGAGGGAAAGGACAGGTGGTTGTAGCCACCTTATGGTTGTATCCGAAGAACATAGGGGGTTATAGCCTCCTTCTGGTTGTAGCTAGAGAATTGGGGAGTTGGAGCTTCCCTCAAGTTGTAGCTTGAGAAACTAGGGGGTTGGAGCCTCCTTCCAGGTGCAGTAGGAAAACAAAGGAAGTTGGTGCTTCCAATGAATGTAATTATTCAAGACATATAAGAAAAATAATTCTGTGTTTTTCTCCCGCTTTAGGTTTCCACATAAAAACATTGGTGTACTATGTATATGTATGATTTTTAATTTTTTCATTGTTTATTTACTTTGAAAATATTGGATGATAATGCTACATTGATATAACACTTGCATTATATGGTTAAAAAGGATTAGATTTCTCTATTACTGATTCACCCCCCCTACCAGTAATCCAACAGTTTCATGCTCAGGTAAGGTGGTTATAACATACATAAATTTAATGTTCAATTGAATTTCAAGTCACTTGAAAAGGAACTTTCCACTATATTTATTAGAATTATATCAAATCCTAATTGTAACCTAATTATGGCCCAAAAAATATAATTTAATTCATATGCAACCATTCTAGAGGAATGTATGCATTGTTCTAAATTATTTAATTTGAAATAATAAGATCCATGTTAACCATATGAAATAACTCATTAACAAACCTATGGATTTATGGTCATTATTACTAATAGTATGTCTTCTATGCTAGCATGAGAAAAACTCAAATCTTTATTTCACTACCAACATAACATTCATACTAATTTTGTAACTATTCCATAAATAATCACAAACAAAGAAAATGCAAATAATATGAACTAATACAAATATAAAATAATGTACAAATACAAAGGTTATGTACTCAATAAACATATCTAAGTTGCTAAGGGATCCAAACCTCATCAATGTAGAACATTGTACTGATATCTCCATCACCTAGAGCATGCCTTATGTTCTCACAAAGTTAAAATGTCATAATTTTAAAACATTATAATACATAATAAAAAATCATAGATAATGGTAGAGTAATCATCTACCATATTAATAGCTCACTATTTGATGTAAACTAAACACAACCTAGATGTCCTACTCGGTATGTGCCCCTCCAACACCTATATTCTCAAGATGTAAATAAAAATATAGATGCAAAATCTAAATGCCATTGATGTAATCTAATTTGGTAATGAGTTCCAACATGAATATTTGGATCACTATGTCAAGAAGATGTGAATCAATTAAAATTTGCATCAAAATTGGACAAAAAGTAATCCCAATGTTAAACATATTGTTTTAATAGGTGAATTTTTTCCATCCTACATCATCCAACTCCATATGCTCAAATTCATTATTCTCAATCAAAATTAATGAATGAATTGTAGCTTGTTAGATCCCATTTCAAAAAAACACATAAAATTTATTGAATAAATTACAATTATATTGGATTTTATATTAGTAAAAAGATCAAAATAAAATATTTTTTTATGAGAAAAGTTGAATTCTTTTTTTTCAAATGGATAATGTCACTACTTGAACTTGTTGGGAAAAACACTTGTCAAAAATCATTTTTCTCTTTAAATATGAAAACTATCTCTCCCAAACTATTAAAAAAACTAAAAATATTTTAAATACATGTAATTGTAATAATAAAAAAATATTTTTTTAAAAGTTTGTGCTGTTTGTAAAATTTCTTATAGTGACTAAATACAAACATTATAGAGGTTATAGTGACTAAATACAAAAATTATAGTCCCATTTGGAAAACCGAATCGACCTATCGACTAACATTGACAAAATTGAAACAAAGAAAATATGACTATATCCCCCATGAGGTAAACTAAAAGTAAGACACCCTACTAACCATGCATAGAGACACTTGTGAAAATCATGTGGTAGGATGGTAGTGTGGAAATGCGTACAAGGACGTGGTGTTGTTCGTTGGGTTCATGGCTAGTGTTGCTTCCTCCTCGACCGATGTCCCTTTCTCCTCTGTGGTCCTGTGTGCAACTAATGCAGGAATAAACAACTCATCCCCTGAGGCATTTCCTTCTCCATTAGAGGGGTGGCATGCTCCCTGCAATGCTGAGAGAATTTGCAGGAACAATGTTTCTTTCCCATCCAATATCTCCATCCAGAAGTGCAAGTCGAACAGGCCCTGTCGTACTTCAAAGACTAGGCCTTGCAGAATTGCAAGGCCTTCTTGCAATTTTAAGCGTGATGTTGAGTCTACATCGGAGTGAGGCTCTTGTTGTGTTCCATGATTGGCTCCAAAACCTTTACTCTGTGTTTGGGCACAGTGTGGTTGGGTTGGAGGCGAATGGGCTGGTGTGTTCGTCGGCTAGTTGGGAAGAGCGACAGGAATTGGTTGCGAGGTGGAGGCCAAATCTGAGAGTGGTCCTCGGTTGAAACCCAGAGAATTTATAGATAGATCAAACCATTCAAGCCAGCATGCAAAAGGTGAGGAGACGGGTAAGAGACTGCTTAGTCTGAGACCATATGTCGATGAAGAGGATGGCAAGGAAGGTGATGAGGGTGAAGAGCTATGAGAGGGTGCAAGCGAGGGTCAAAGAGCCACGTGCAGTCGACTAGGCTGCCAGGTCGATATGCGCTTGGATTTCCCCCTTTTTCGCGACATGTCTGAGACGTTGTGTAGGCTTGCAAGCGTCGAAAGGAAGAAGAGGTATCAAAGGATCATCTGGGGGGGAGTGCAATACACAGGAGGATTCGGACAAGGATTATTGTAGCTATGAATGCACCTCATGGAGTTCATGATGCCAAAATCGCGGGTGGAAGAAAACACACACGAGCTGACTAAAATCGGTTTCATGGTTCTGAGCCATTGACGAGATGGAAAGCCAAATTTAGGTGCACTGATATTAAAGGTGCCCTGGTTAGCGCAAAGAAGTTTTAAATGCATGGAGGTGGCAGAAGGGGGTGGCACACGCTTGTCAAGTGGCTGGCACCATGGTGGCCACCTCTTGTCCGATCCGGTTGACACCTAGTGCACAATGACACCCTATCTGGGGAAACTAAAAATATTTTAAATACATGTAATTGTAATAATAAAAAAGTAATTTTTTCAAAATTTATAATGTTTGTAAAATTCTTTAAAATTCCTAGACAATGCTTCTAAACATGAATATAATATATGTCATATGCTAATCAATTAGGAAGGAAAAAAAAATTTATATCATTAATAATACATGAATATTTGGAAAACAAAATAAAAAAAATTATGATCAAATTAGAAAAGAAAACCCCAAAATAGAAAATCCCATTACAAGAGGTACCTCTAAAGCATGAATACAATTAACCGTTGAGTATTTGTCTGATAGCCCACTAGTAGGTTAAAGACAGATGGATGAAAAAGCATTTTTTAATCAGTTAAAGCGAGATGGAAAAGATCGTATGTAACTGATGAATATTTCATAGCACAAAATAAAATATTTTTTAATGATTCAATTTCCAATCAAATTTAAAAAAAAAAACAAGAAAGCCTGCAAAGCGAACAATTGAGTTTTTTCTCATAAGGTAAGTTGGTTAAAGATGGTAAGTTAGTTAAAGAAAGAGGAAAAGGTAATTTGTTTGTAACCAATGAATGGTTCGAAAATACAGAGGAGGCAAAAGAAGAAACTATCTATCCGTTGAAGGAGATGGGAGACGTGATACATATATCTCCATTCTTACCTTGTTTCAACATTTTCCAGGTCCTTCTCTATTTGGTCTAGTCTATTGTTCTTGTGTGGTTCTGAATTTGAGTTTGTAAATACTACGTGATCGAGCCTGAGTCCCTCCTCCTCATTTATCTGGTCTGGTGTGTTTTATTAGTTTCATGTCTGAGTTTGTAAATTGTGTGTTGTCAATTCTAAGTCTATTGGTCAAAGTTTATGTGTGAAGAGGTTGCATCGGATCATCCATTGGAGAAAACAACTTCAGGGCGATGACTTTTCTCTTAATCATACATTTTATTTTTATTTCCTTGGCGATATTTGTTATTTTCAGAAGCCGAAGTTGTTTTCTTTAAATTCATTAAACAATTTTAAGTTCTTGCGTATCTCAAATCTCATGCATAACCTTGCTTTCTATCTGTCAATTTAATTGTAATTATTTCATCTTTGTCCCTTGGGTATCTCAAATCTCAGGTATAGCCTTTCTTTCATTTTTTTAATTAAATTGAAATTATTTCATGTTTGGCGCTTGGGTATCTCAAATCTCAGGCATACCCATGCTTTCATTCTGTTAATTTAATTGAAATTATTTCCGGAATTGGGCTCTTTCTTATCTGAAATCTCATGCATAGAATCGGTTTGATTAAAATTGTTTCATGTTCGGCTATGCTCCTTTTAGATGCAAACCACCATTGGTTGGAAAAACTCGATAGAAGAATCTCATCCATCCTTTGATGTGGTTCGATCCTTCGATATGATTTGACACCCTCATCCTTGATCTATTTTATTTTTGACACCCTCATGACTGAAAAAGACTTAAAGTTTCAGTCATGCTATTTTATTCTTTACACAATAAGTTTTGAAACCCTCCTTGAACGAATCCAAGCCCTTCAAAACCAAAAATCTGCTATAGGTATATGTGCCTCTATCTTATCTTCCCTTCTCTCAATAGTTTAACCTTATGGCCGCATGCGTCTGCGATGCTTATTAAATTTAATTTTTTATTACCATAGCTTAAGATACCTATTTAGTAGTTAACACGTCCGTATAGTTTTTCTCATGTGTGAAGAGGCTGCATCGAATCATCCACTGGAGAAAACAACTTCAAGGTCGGTTGATCTTATTGGCTATCACTGATACATTTTACTTTTATTTCCGATGCCATGTTTTTTTCAGAAACCCTAGTTTTTTTTTATATACCTAATCTCATGCATGGAGTATATTTCATGGAGTATAATTTAATTGAAAATATTTCATATTTAGCTCTTGCATATCCCAAATCTTATGCATAGCCTTGCTTTTCATTCTATCAATTTAATTGAAATTATTTCATGTTCGGCTCTTGGGTAACCCAAATCTCATGCATGGAGTATATTTCATGTTCGGCTTTGGTCATTTTAGATGCAAACCACCTGGTTGGAAACACTGGAGTAGTAGAAGGAAGTATATCCATCCTTCAATATGGTTCAGGCCATCGATAGAATTTGACACCCTCTTTCTTAACAAGCCCTTTGAAACCCTCATTCATCAATGAACCAAATATCCGATAAGCGTATGTGTTACTCTATCTTCTCTTCACTTCTCTCTCAATCTTATGGACCCTGGTGTCTGGCATGTTTATAAATTTAAGTTTTCATTACCGTAGCTTAACATACATATTGAGTAGTTACGCCCATGTTGTTTTTCTAATTAGTTTAACATGTTGGATTTGGTGTTTATCCATCTGTATAGTAGTTAGCCTCGTTGTTTTATATTCCTTTGGGTTAAGGGACATTGTATTGAATATAATATCCCGTGATTAGTTCAACCAGCCTATTCTAGTTCCTTAAACTGATAACCCATTTTTTTTTTTTCGTTTATATTTTTATTTTTGAAATTTGAGCCTTAAAATTTAATTTCTTACACGGATAGTTTTATCTGCCATTATGCTATTGATTTTCTTTACGTTTTGTTTGCCATTATGCTATTGATTTATTGATTTTATTTTTTTAAGTATAAAACAAAAATTAAAATTTTAATAGATTCTTATAGCATAATACAGTGTTCATTAAACATATGCATGTTAATCACCAATAGAGTTTATTTCCAACTATTATAACCCATATAATTTAGTTTTTCTTTCACCTATTAATTTTTGTTTATAGTTATTCTTGTTATTTTAATTTTTTAAAATAAAAAATAATATTTTTGCTTATAGTTATTGTTGTTATTTTAATTTTTTAAAATAAAAAATAAATTGAGGTTTTAAGAGATTGTAATTACATAATTCACTCGTTATTAAATGTTTACATGTCAATCATCATTATTGTATCTAGTTTAACCGAAATTTATTTCTTCCTTTCCCTTTTATATAAAATTTAATTATTTTTTTTTTCAATCAACCCATTAGAATGAAAAACATATTATCTTTATGTTTTTTTGTCTTTATAGTTGTTTTTGTTTTTTTTAATTAAATAGAAAGTTTCTATGAAGTTAGTTTAATTGAAAATTTATTTTATTATGTAATCTATTATTTTTATGTTTTTGTGTTTATAATTGTTTTTGGTTTAATTAATTAAATAGAAAGTTTCTATAAAGTTAGTTTAATTGAAAATTTATTTTATTATGTGATTTATTATATTTGTGTTTTTGTGTTTATAGTTGATTTTGTTTAATTAATTAAATAGAAAGTTTCTATAAAATTATTTTAATTGAAAATTTATTTTATTATGTGATCTATTGTCTTTATGTTTTTGTTTTTATAGTTGTTTTTCTATTATCTTTATATTTTTGTGTTTATAGTTGTTTTTGGTTTAATTAGTTAAATAGAAAGTTTCTATAAAGTTAGTTTAATTGAAAATTTATTTTATTATGTGATGAGGATTATGTTTAACTTAGATATTTTTGTATATTTTTTAATAAATTCATTATTTATGTTAATTATGTTAGTTTAATTGAAAATTTATTTTATTATGTGATGAGGATTATGTTTAACTTAGATATTTTTGTATATTTTTTAATAAATTCATTATTTATGTTAATTATTCTATGTGTATTTTTTCCTTTCCATTTTAATATTCTTTATGTTTGTTATTATTTATATTGTTTTGTATCTTTTATTAAAATATGTAATTTTTGCTTGACATAATGGATTTGTTTCTTTATTTATGATAATTAATGAGTTTGTATAAAGCTATATATATTATTATATTAGAAATGTATCCAATAGAATATTGAATATTGTATTTTAAGTAAGGAAGTATTATGTGAGGTTTGGGCATAGAATTTAGGCTTGGGGTTTGGTATTTAACATTAAAAGGCTTAGGCTTAGGAATAAGATTGTGGGTTGGGATTAAGATTAGGCCTAGGCTAGGGCAAGATACGATGCATTAGGATATCATAGTCTATGCTAGGATAGGCTAAGGTGGTAGGATAGGCTATGTTAGGATATAATAGGCTAAGATAGGATAGAATACGATAGGTTAAGGTAGGATGGGATAGGCTAAGTTAAACTAGGATAGGCTAGGCTAGGTGAATGTAAGATAATCTAGGCTAGGTTAAGGTAGGCTAGGTTAGGTTAGGCTATAGTAGGCTAGGCTAGGATAAAGTAGGATAGGATAGAATAAGATAGGCTAGCGTAGTCTAGGGTAAAGTAGGCTAGGGTAGGGTAGGATAGACTAGGTTAGGGTATGTTACCTCTCTTCTACAAAAAAAAACATTACATATTTATACAATTGCAATAGCACTTATCCCAAACCAATGGACCCAAAATTCCTAACAGATTCAGCGATATTCCTTCCTTTGCAAGCATTGGTACATAAAAGTATGCCAACTATCTTTCCTTTTTTTTCACGTGCTATGAATTTCCCAAAGTCCTATCTCAACACTCACCTGTGGCTCATCTCGAGCCACTAAGGACTTCTGTTCCACCCCCTTCTAGGTGCCAACAAAATTATGAAAATTTTCCTTTGTGATTGCAACCTTCTCCTTTACTTGTACTTATTGCATCAAAATCCCCTCTATTGTTTGCCCAATAATGGGGGTCTTGAGTTTCTATACATTTTCTTTCACTACTTGCTTCACTATGCCTTATGTAGCTACAGGCTCTTATGTCACTCGAAAGGCTTCCTCCTATGGCAGCTCAAGATTATACACAAGAGTCTCTTGTTCAACTCTTATTTGGTTTATATCTTCGTGCAACTATCGATTCTCAACTATTAGAGCCATTTTTTCTATTGGTGGTAGAGTTCTCATTGTATATTTGATCTTCTGCACCCTCTCCTACATAGTCTGTAACTTCTATTCTAATATTTGTAGCTCTGCATTCTCCAACAATTGAGTCTAGACTTTTGTTCTCTCTTCATACAAATTTCTGAATTCCTCATCCAAGCTCCTAATTATCTCCATGGTCATCATTGTTTTCTTCTCTCATTCCTCCCTTTCCTCTTGTGGGATACTTTGTGTTGTGCAAGCTTCCAAATCTATTATCTTTGCGTAGAATCCCTGAATTACTTCACTTATCTTTGTCACTTACTTTTCTAAGGGATTTTCTTCTTCCATTCATACCTATGGGAAGTTGTTGTATACCTCATGCACTTCCTATTGCAACCTTCTTTTTTTCAGCATGGCCACGTCCCATTCTATCATGAGTATACTATTATCTGTGTGTAGTGCATCGTTCTCTACATTACTTTGGCCAAATCCATATAAGTCGACAATGTGTGCAAATAGATCTCTTGTGTGACACTTTTCTACAAGATATGTAGCATGTTCAATGGTAATTGTGACAACACTAAGTTAATATGACTTAATTCTTTCATGTGATCCTACATTTATTTCATGTGGAACTCTATGTCCCCTACTAATATCTTCATGATCCAGTGCTCTGCTAATGTTGATGGTCATTATGATGTCGTCGACCATGACTCTATTGTATTTGTTGTGTTATTGTTATGTTCTTGTTTTGTTGTTAGAGCTTGTGTTATCTTTGTTGATTCCAAAATCTAGTGTAGTGTAGCTATATGTTCTGGCACATTCATGTGCATTTCCTCTTTTTTTGTGCAGCTCACATAAATGCTTCTTTAGTTACTTCTTTGACCTAATCCCCAATCTTTTCCAAGTCATCCTTAGTGAAGGCTTGGATAGCTACATCCTTTGAGGATTTCCTCTTCTTATGTTTATGCATTGATTTATCCTTAGGGTGATCATTTATCTTTTCTCCAATGGGATGTGTTGATTGAGTGTCTCCTACACCATTCCCTTGTTCTTCATGTTCTTGTTCTTCTTCTTTATATTTTTTTTATTATGGTGTCTCCTTCTACGGTGTTTCTATCACTGAGGTTTTCCATTATGATTCCTAGTCATTGAAAATCTAGCTGACATCCTTTTCTATCAGTCTATAGTTAGTCAGAAACCATTTTGGATCTGGATCACTCTTTTCTTAAATGTACATGCAGTGCAACCCTACCTTGAATCATGGTATTTCTTACTATGATTCAACTATCAGAGGTAGAATTCATGGTGTTTCCTCAATGCATTGTTGGATTGTCTCTTTATAGATGTAGAATATGATATTGTTGTCCATTTGTTTTTTTCTTATGTGCGGTATGCCACAAAGAAGGATATATTGCTACCATGAATATTTTTTGTATACCTTCTAGTGTCTGGGTTTCCTCTGGATCCCTCCAAGAAACTAATGCAATTAAAATCAATAACCAAGAATAATGAAAATCTATTCATTTCTCATGTGTTTCCTTTTAGTCACTTAAGAATTGGTTCTCCAAAAATGTTTCCCAGTTTATATTCACTCGTGTTGTGCACTTTTCTATTGTTTCAATTACTCTTGTTGGAACCTGAGCTCTACTACATTTCCTTAATAACTTGCAAGGTATCACTTACATTGAAAACCTAACAAAATCATCATTGATGATTATTACATCCAATCTGTGTGCTCCTCTCTATCCATGCCATATTTCTTATTCATCCTTTATGCTAATGCTTTCTCACGAGTCTTATCTGTGAACAAATGTAGTGGGTCTTCCCCTGCTAATGAAAATCCTATAATCCTCACAATAAGTTGGGTGTCAATAGGCATTGTCCTGTCCAACCATAGGAAACCTTAGTGGATGCCAGTCAACAATAACTTGAGGCAAATGTTGATTTCTATTATTTTTCCAAAATATGGGATCTCCAAAAGGTTCAATATGCATATTCATTGTAGTCATGTTGTTAAAGTTTAATTTATTATTAGGTTACCTTTAAATTTATTAGATAACAATAGAAAAGATAGGATCACTGAGAGAAACACAATCACAATATACACAACAATTATCCTGGGAAACCCTCATGGGGAAGAAAACCCAAAAAAACTTCCTTAATATAGATAGCCATACAATGCTAATAAAATGAACCAAACAACATAGAAATTCCTCTCCCAAGGATGCACCTCTCTCTCTCTTCCTTCTTCCAGTAACTAGTGACTGCAGCTTCCTTAAATACTTTCGGACTAGATGATTGAGTTGACTGAGTGTGTAAATGAGTCACTGGCCTCTCTTATTTATACAATATGGTAGGTGTTGAACTGAGGTGTCTTTTCACTGGCAAGGTCGACTTCTCAATCTAGGTGGTTAGAACCACTTTAATTTGCCTGGGGGCCGACTTCTTACTTTGCATATTACAATTAGGGTTTGACCAATATGCAAAAGGGGATTTGGTCAATTACAATGCTCGACATGATCAATCCACAAAAGGGGATTGATCTAATCAATAATAAATATATTTTATCTTTTACTTTATCCATAAAAGGGGATACTAATATTCTTTGCAGTTACACAATATTTTAACACTCCCTCTTAATAAGAAGGATATTCTTTATATTTTGACAGGTCACTCGATGTCAACATCAACTAGGTAGCAACATCCACTGGATAACATCATCAACTAGGCAACATCATCAATTGGGTAACATCATCAAATGGATAACATCATCAACTAGGTAACATGAGGCATCAATATAATCCACTTGGTCATATGGCATCATGATGACTGACTAGAATATATATAAATCATCGGAGGATTTGTTTTCTTTATTGTCGCACAGAAGATACTCTTTCTTTATTTCGTCTTCATATAGAAGATACTTCTTTCTTATATTCACACAGAAGATATCTTATCTTCACACATAAGATATTCTATGATTTTTTCCATTCCTTTTATGTTATCCGTTCTCTTGTAGTCATGTATCTCACCCATCCACTGGGGAGCAATACTACCATAGCTTCACTCCTAGTCATCCCGCATGAACTAGAGAAGCTAAGATGCTAGCCTATGAAAGACTAGACTCCCTTTCCATGATCCACTCGGGATCACGACACAAACCTCAAGAGCCAACTAACCATTCCACATGGTCAAGGTTTGTGTTCCAGTCTACTCAATCCTTGGCCAGAGGAGAGTATCTTCCCTCTTCCCCTTGGAGAAACATCCACATTCCTCTCTACAATGGTGGTCACACCCCTCTCTACGAAGGTATTCTAGCGTGTCCCTAGAGTATCCAAAACTCAAAACTTTGACAAAGGCCAACCTTGGCAAATTTCTCATTCCCCTTCTCTACGAACATCTCTTCCTTCTCTACAAAGGTCTCTTCTCTTTTCTTTATCTATGAAGGTATACCTGTGGGATTTTTCATTCCTTCTCTACGAAGGTCTCTTCTCTTTATCCTTCTCTACGAAGGTCTGTCTACGAGATTTGAAAAAATATCTTGTGGTCCAAAATATTTTAATGGTATAATACCATGCTACCCGTCTGTTGGGCACCATCCATATGCTTTCCTAACTACATCAAATCATGATCCCCCATTTCAAACTCGGAGACATGTCTCCCTGTTGCACTAAACTAATATCTTCTAGTCATCATCCTTGAAGTTCTCTTCTATAATATCCTGGGTTCCTTCTTGAGTACGAACATTTCTTTCTTTCTGAATTCATACTAGATCAACTTGCTCCCTCTGCATCTATAAGAACGGTACTAGAGCAACCTGTAGTTACCTTCATCTCATCCACTATATCTGATTATCCATCTTTTTCTTCATCTTGAACATTTATGTTCTACATATTTAGGAGCCTCTTGCTCCTATATAAATATTGGATAATTTTTGGTCTTTATTAAATGTCACCATATCATACGTCCTTCTTATGTGGTTTAACTTCTGCAAGTCACGTCATAAGTCCTTTCTTACAAGACTTGTAAAATTATTTACAGTATGCTTTCTTTGTCACTCTCATGAGTGATCATAAATATTTTATCTCTTTCTTTATCCTTCTCTTTGATAAGTCTGCATAGACACTAGAATAAAATGAGGTTAATTAACATTCTCACAAAAAATCTAACTTGTAATGATAAGGTAAAATAGATACTAAAAATAAACATGAATATTTATCTTTTGTTTTTTTTTTTGTGTGGGGAGGCTCTATGGACTCCATCATTTGCTATCTTTCTTTAGATCAACTATATTCAACTTTAGAGTACATAACCCTCAATTTTTGCTCCTCTTCCACATGTGCTTGATGCTTTATTTTCCCTTTTCCTTGAGGACAGTCATAGGAAAAGTGTCCCAACTTTTGACAGTTGTAGCATATAATCTTTGAAACATCTTTCTTCTTATCCGGAACTCTTAAGGAGTTAACTTATTTATTTTCATTCCTGAAGGAAATTATTTTGTTCTTTTGAGCTATAAGAGCTTCCTCTTCATTAACAAGTAATCTCTTATGTTGGTCTGCAAGTCTAGATTCTTCGTGTGTGCAATCTGCCCATAACTTATCAAGCTTGGGTAACTTGCTTCTTGCACACACCCCTTGTACAAAAGAAATCCAAAATGTTGGAAACCCATTTAGGGTTGTGGTTACAAGATCTGTGTCACTAATGACATCTCCAATAGCTGCAAGATGATATTTGATCCGAGAAACTCTTATAATGTAGGATGTGACAGATTCTGAGTTTTCCATCTTCATATTACGAAGTTGATTTCTTAAGGAAAGATTTTGGCTAATGTATTTTCTTTCATACAACATGTTGAGTGATTCATACATTTTCCTTTTTTTATATAGTTTGGAAATATGAGGGATCAAGTGATCCTTTACTAAATCTGACATGATTCTCTTTGCTTTTTTTCATTCTTCTTATGCTTGGTTTTTTTCTCTTCTTCATCTGGTTCTGGTACACCCACTGTAACATGTTCTAGGAGATCATTCTTGTCTAGAATCATCTGCAACCTATGCTTCCAATATATGAAGTTTCTAAATCCTTCCAGACTGTCTTCTACCCTCATGTTGGTAGCCATTCTTTCTTGTAGTAGAAACCCTAGCCCTCCAGGCTATAGAAATAATAGAAAAATCAAATTTCTTGGATCTAAAAACTGAACTCACCAAAAGATGAACAGGACTGAGGTGAGTATGCTGATACAATCAGATTTCTAAAAATCCAAATTTTACCCCTTCAAACTTGATCAACAAATTTCTGGACCGGTGCTTCTGGTTTTTTGGTACTTATGGTACTCTGGTACTTCTGGTACTCTAGTACTTCTGGTATTTCTGGTACTTCTGGTACTTTGTGAAAACTATGGTTTCACTTTTCGGGAGATCTATCCACTAAAAAGATGTGCTGAAGATGCCGAAGTGTTCCTTGAGGTAGGGCGCACTTTTCTAGATGGTTTTCGGGCTAAAATTCTTCTTCAATAAAAAGCCCTAATTTTCTTGTACAACAACAATGACATTTTTTTTTTGCCTGTGAAAGATTCTCTCTTAATCTTAGCTCTGATAGCATGTTAAAGTTTAAGCTATTATTAGGTTACCTTTCAATTTACTAGATAACAATAACATAGATAGGATCATTGAGAGAAACACAATCACAAGATACACAATATTTATCCTGGGAAACCCTCATGGGGAAGAAAACCCAGCAAAACTTCCTTAATATAGATAGAGAATACAATGCCAAGACAACGAACCAAACAACACAAAAATTCCTCTCCCAAGGATGCGCCTCTCTCTCTCTTCCTTCTTCCAGCAACTGTTGACTGCGGCTTCCTTCAATACTTGCACACTAGATTAGTGAGATGAGTGAGTGTGTAAATGAGGTGTTGGCCTCTCTTATTTATACAATCTAGCAGGTGTTGAACTGAGGTGTCTTTTCACTGGCAGGGTCGACTTATCAATCTTGGTGGTTAGAACCACTTTAATTTACTTAGGGGCCGACTTCTTACTTTGCATATTACAATTAGGGTTTGACCAATCCAAAAAAGGGGATTTGGTCAATTACAATGCCCGACATGATCAATCCACAAAAGGAGATTGATCTAATCAATAATAAATATATTTTATCTTTTACTTTATCCACAAAAGGGGATAAGAACATTCTTTGTAGTTACACAATATTTTAACACATGTTTCCCACCCCTGTGACTCGATTGTGAGTACCGATAAGTCCAGGCTAAGTGATGTGAATAGGTAATTATGTGGTTATAACTCTAGAAACTTCTTTATATCTGTAATTTCATGGTCTTGAAACCTTAGGATTCCTATTGCACCCAACATATATCCCTCGATAGTGACCCCAAGTGGAATCATCGGTGTAACAAGGTCATACTTCATCTCCTTGGGAATTCTAACTTGATTTTTTGTTGGCCTTATGGGTGGAACATAATTACTTATAAACTTTATTGGATATGACACTAATGCTCTTAGGGTTTCTTCCTATACTAGCACTAATGCTTACTTAGTGCGTGGTTTTTTTGTCTGTGATGTGGATGCTCCTCCCTTTGGTGGCAACATGACTTTCTGTAGCTCACTCAACTCTTGTTTGGCTCTCTATTTTCTTCAAATTTCCATGCAACAATAACCATTTCTCATCACCCCTTGTCTAATTTTATAGGATGGTGTTATTTGTTATCTTCCTCTTCACACAAAAATTCCCAGTCCCATTTGATTTTGTTTGCATTCAATTCCTTCTAGATTTGTATTAAATTCGTATATTCCAATGGATCATGGTCTATATTTTCTAGCCTGTCAAAATATTCTCATCGTGTTTCATTTCTGACTATGTTCCCACCATCTTTCCATTATGTTTTCTCTTTAATTCTTCTCCCGTCCTCTTTGCAAGTCGTTATCCTAGCTCTTTGATTCTCCTTTCTATGTGCATTTCAATTCTCCTTCCTTTCCATGATATTTTATTGTTCAACTCTTTTTATGCTAATTTGACTCTGTGAACAATTCCCATTTCAATACTTCAAGCCTCCTTTCTCTTCAAATGTTTATTGGGGATTTTCTCAAGATATGTTTATATAACAAAGATACTATAATACAAATACTATGGTAGTCTATAAATGTACTGCATATTCGGTACAGTGCAAGGACGCATGAATTTTCCTATACAGTTTTAGCCAACTACCTTTGAGCATAAATTCTTACTAACCGTATACTAATCATAATGGTGTCTATCCAGTCAACATCTTACATGTAGTTTGATATGCCCATACTACTTCAATAATCCTTTGGTCACAATCATCTCGACTTACAATACATATCTTTGCTAGTACATGATCTAGAATCTTGTTAAACTCTTCCACTATATTTTTCGCTTGAGGGTGATATGGTGTGCTCTTCTGGTGATAAATCTGAAATTATTTTGTCAAAGAAGCTATTATTTTATTTAAAAAATTAGTCCCCTGATCACTGATAAGGATTCTCGTACATCCAAACCTAGTAAAAACATTCTCAAATAAAAATCGCACAACAGTATCTAAGATGCAATCTCTGACAGGTTCTTCTTCAGCCCATTAGTTCAAGTAATTTGTCGCAATGATTATATATCCCGCTTCTAAACTTTTTATAGTGGGTTGATAGGTCCAATGTAATCAACTCCCGATTTATCAAAATCATGCAAGGTAACATGCGGTATTAGGGGCATCTCATCTCTTCTGGATGGCTTCCGAGCTCACTGACAGACATCATAGTTCTAATAGAACTCCTTAGTATCCTTATGAAGGTTGGGCCACAAAAGTCCTACATGCAAAATATTTTGAGTCATCTCTTTCCTTGAATAGTGGTCTCCCGCAATTCCTTCATGTGCCTCTAATAATATCATATTCCTTTTGTTCTCTAGTACATATTTTTGAAGAATACCATCTGCACCCAACTTATACAAATTCCCCGTTATGATTTGATAATGTGTTTCCTTTAGTAGTAGCTACTTCTTCTACACAATTGTAAACTTGGGTGGGGCTATTCCTATGCTCAAGAACTATACAATATCTACAAATTAATCATTGACCATATGTATTTTAAACAAGTGCGCATCTGTTAGACTGTCATCCACATTTCCTGCATCTTCCCCTGTTAATATGTGCGAAACATGATGAGGTCTTATATTTGATTTTTTCGCTTTCGCAATCACTTAAAAATCATACTCCTAAAATAATAACATCCATATACATATATTTCCCACCAACATTGGCTTATTGACTAAGTATCTTAGTTCATAATCATCCATGTACATCTTAAAATATGATCCTAGTAGATAATGCCTAAAATTTTGCAGTGCGTATATGATTACTAGTCCTTCATGCTCTGTAGTAGTGTAATTATGTTCGATATTTGACAAATTTCTTTTGGGAAACGAAATGGTATGATCCAAACCTCCCCTAGTTGAGCTATAAATGCACCTAACACTATAGATGGCATGTCTACACTGACATAGAATTCCTTCTTCCAATATGGAAATACTAAAATTGGTGTGGTAACAAGTTTTTGTTTCAAGGTATCCAAACTATGTTGGCATTCCTTGTTCCATTGAAGTTTGAAATCCTTCTTCAACAATTTTTCCAATGGAGTTGTGATCTATGTGTATCCCTTAAAAAAGTTTATGTAGTACCCCACATGACCCTGTGTTGATCGTAGTTGTTTCACTAAAGTAGGTGGTGGAAAATAAACAATAACAACAATATTCACAATATCAACCACAAGTCCTTGTTTACATACTACATGACCGAAAAATATACGAAATGGTGCATAGAAAATACACTTCTTCAAGTTCAAGGAAATATGGAACTATCCACATCTATCCAACATCAAGCATAGAGTTTTAACATGGTATTTAACAAACTGAACAATCTCTAATCATCCAAATATACTTCTAGGAATTTATGAATAATTTATTTAAAATATGTGAAGAAAACTTGGGAAGATACCGCTTGGGAATTTTCAACCCAAAAGGCATGAATGTATACAAATAACATCGCCATTTTGTCACAATTTTTTTCTTACTCCTTTCCTCATGTGATATATATATCTGGTGATACCTAGAGAATCCATCAGTGAATGAGTAAGCTTCTTTTCCTCCTACATTCTCCAAAAACTCATTTGTAAACAAGGTCGTAAACAGGTCATGTAAGAAAGCATCATTTAATTTCCACTGATCGACACAAATTTTGATTCCACCTTTATTATTGTCCTAAATCACCATTGGATTGATCCATTATGAATCTACGACATGTTCAATAATCCTAGATTCCATCACCCTATCTATTTTTTCTTTCACTTTCTTCTTATATACTGGGTTCAATCGGTATGTTCTATGCTTCACTGGCTTCACATCCGGCTTCATAGGAATCCTAATTTCCCTTAGCTTCTTAGCAATCCCTTTCATTTATAAAAATGTAGTCAAGAAAAGGTCTTGGCGTTCATGTAGGAAATCAACAATCTTCTCGCCAGTTTCTTCATTCCAGTAATCTCCAATGTTTGCGAACTTGGGATTATCCTTTATACCTTGCATGTTTTCAACAACTTTGCACACTCGACAGATTCAAGATCGAGACCCTCTACTACACACTCTCCTTTAGTTTCTGGTATTTATAAATTTCTTTGGTTTTATTCCTCTTGATCTTCTCTAGAAACATTATAGCATTCCAAAACCTTTTGAATAGTTGAATAATATATAGGTGCACTACATAAGGGCACCGGTCTCATCGAGTCTTCTGATATTGTTCTTAATAATATGTAGGGTTGTTTATATCGAAAGGGAATCATCTTCAAACTTGAAAGTTACATTGAAATTGTGATTCAAATACTCCCAATATGTTATTCCTCTGCGTACTTCCAGTTATATATACCAATTCTTTGGGATCACATCCATAGTGTGTAGAAACAAGTGCATCCATTCCTTCTTAGGTATTGAGCCCCATTTCATAGTGCACTATGCAATATGATCTATAGGAAAACTCAATCCAGTATACTTTTGTGAAATATATTCAGTTCCTATTTCAAATTTGACTTGTACCATCCTTCTACATTGCTTCCAATTATTTATTCTATCCTAATGTACATCCCACCATCTTGCAGGAGTCACTTTCAGTGCGATATCTAAAGCTAGAAATCTTTGTTGTTCTGATATCTACAATTCAAATTATCTTACAAAAGAATATATATATGTTAGTCCATAATACTTCAAAGGATCATGTACCTTAGCTTCAATCCAACACAATGTGCGGTTAATACAAGCACACCTCCTTGTAGATACTTCATGTAACCTTTGTTGTCGATGTTCCAAATTTTCTTCTGAATCTAACATGGAAGAATTAATACTTTTCCAACTAGGTACACCCTAAGTAGTGGGATTAATATAGTCATCCATCTATGCGGTCACATTGTAAAGGTTATCTAGTTCTTTCCCCCTTGCTGGTTCCACATATCGTATTCCTTTTGTGGGATCCAATGGCACAGTAACTCTCAAGTCTCCTACTTCAAAGATCATTTGTCTCTTTTTCAGATCAAGAATCATCTAGTTATTTAAATCCAAATAGAGTGAAAGTAATGCTAGATAAGGTTTAATACCATCCACTATCTCGATTAATTCAAAATATGTTGTGTTGCACACTCCATCGATGTTAACATTCACCCATGTCAGTCTTCCAAAAAGAATAATCTTGCGCTAATTTGCTAGCCTCAATTGAATTGGTGACCATATAAACTATGGTTTTCCCATCATTTACCATGTCTACTTTAGATTGACATTCACATCAGATCCCATATCCAAGATGATATTATCCATATCATAGTCTCTTACCTATTCATTAAGTCATAATTCCTTATTCGTTGTTTTCTTGTTTTGTACACAATTAACTGCTTGTTGTGCAATAAGTGATTCTTTATAGTTCACATGTCGATCATCCTATGCATCACGTTCAATGAAGTTCCATACTTCATTATTTATAAGAAACTCTTTAAGATATGTTTTAGAGTACTTACCTTCTCAATTGGCCTTTCTGTGATCAAGTGGTCATAGGTTGGAGGCATGTCATACACAGGTTGAGAAGTTGATTCTCCACATTTTGTTTCTAGCAACTCCTTCCTTGCTTGCTTATATGTGTCTCTCTCCTTCTATGGGTCAAATGTCGAAGGAGGTTTTGTTTATTTCCCGACCCACTATTCATTCTGAATTCCTTGTTCCATCCAATCAACCCTTGTTCTTTCTCCTCCATGCGTAATTGTTGCTACCCTTGGTCAATTTTCGTGCTCTTCCATTGTTATCATATGAAAATTCTAGTTCCTCTTTTTCTGCCACTTTGTGATTATTTGTGGACAATATTCCATCAAACTATCCAACTGTCTACAATATGTGCATGTTGTACAAGGATTCGAACAATCTCACACAAAATTTCTAGGCTAGTTAGAATTATAAAAAATAATTAGTCCTATTCCTTCGTAGAATCCTCCTCTTTTCCGACCATATAATCCTCCTCTTTTCCGACCACAGAATCCTTCTCTTCCTCCTTGATTGTATCCCATCAAATTAATATATTTTGATACTCCTCCTTCTTATCCTTCTTCCCATTGAACTTTGTATGCATCCATGGCACATTCTCTCATTATATCGAGTGTGATACAGTCTCTTTTCATCATGTCCCACAGACTTACAAAAATTACAAAATAAGTCTTGAGCAATCCTTTGATACTTCTACATTAAAGGATAGGTAGTCAGGTGATGACCCATCACTTTGCATATATCACATCATACCCCTCCTCCTAGGGACAAGGGATTTGGGGCTCCTATAGTCCAATAATATTTAAAGGTTGGACACTCATTCTTATGATGACTCTCCTTTATGAATGTAACACACCAGACTTCTTCATTCTTTTCCTTTAGTTTAGAAATCTCTTGTAACTGAATTGTTAATGTTGCTAACTATGAATGAACTTGAGCCATACCTGTGCCATTTTATCCTATAGGGGATGATTCCAAATTCATGGTGATCTCTATTACTTATGACTATGAAGTAATATATTATTGTGTCAATGGGCATCATATATGTGGTAACAATCTCGCAATGAACCATTCCCTATGTTTCTCATGTAGAATCTGGAAGGTCAATAGATCTATCAATATCTTGAAAATTTGGTCAAAATTCCATACCAATTCATTCTACAACTTCTTTATCTCTTTTAGTTTCGTAATACATGTAACATTGTGACTCATACTTTGGTTTATGGAATTGTTTTAACAAGGATTGTCTGATGTTTGCCAATGTTCTGGATTGTCCCATGAGTACAATGGACTGATACTTCATATACGAGAGTAATGTGTGGTCTCTAATTGTCGTCACTAACTAGGAAATGTTTGCATCCTCATATTAGAAATTATAAGTTTTGCGCTCTCAAAGGGATGAGGGCCCAATTGAGATTGATATAGTTGCTTGTGTATTATTGGGATCTAGATAGTGAGAGCTTAAACCTTGATGGGAAACCATTAAGGATTGAAGACGAGGACATTTATTTCTTGATGTGATTGTCACGTCGGAGTGAGGTCGTAAACCCTAAATCCCAGGGAGATGGGTGTGATATGAAAATCGAGGAATACATAGACTCGCATTGCATTGCAAGGACCAAGAAGGTCAGGAGTTAACTCCCCATTAGAGCAATAAACAATATTATCCTCAAGATTGTTGTCATTGTTTTGACACGGATCACAAGGTTGACCTCTTTGCACCACAGATTGAGGTCACTTATGTTCTACTCAGTAGAGTGCTTGAGACCCACGGTGTACGATTGGTGCCCCTCACTGCTAGCTAACATGTAGAGCCAGTTGACAGAATGCAAATAGGGTAGTAAGAGGAACTTCAAGTTTGCTTCTATCTTGTGTATGTTTTTGTTTGAGTGGGTTCTAGTCTTGGGATCTAAAGTCAATATTATTCTGCATGGACCTTGTGATCCATCCATGGCATGGTGGACCAAGGTAATGAGGTGACATAGTGAAGGTAGGGTGTCAACACCCTAAAATGATGACTTCTTCTTCTGGTGGATATGACAGTTCATAGCTCTAGATGACTACCCTTATGAAGGGATCAACTTTAGAAAAGATCCTAACATGACATTTCAACCAGGTTTCACCTACAGAGACATAGGCATGTCACCATTTTTTAAATATTTCATTTTTTTGTGTTTTTGTATAGGAAAAAAAAAATGTTTGGATAATGTTAAGTACTAATTAGACATGTATGTGATGCAGACATAGGTCCACTAAGGTCATACATAATTTCATGACATAGTTGGAGGAACCAGGGGGATGAGGCAATAGGAGGGGACACAGAGAGAGTCCTTCAAAATGTGCAGGGAAACCTGTCTCGTTTGACACAAAGGATTCTGATGGTTCAGGTGGAGGATATACCAGAGGCTATGAAGTGGTAGGTGGTAGGCATGCCCCATTCTTGGGATGGACTCTTTCAACATCTCATAAACATAGTAGTTTGCTATCATGACACTCAAGCGACGCCACAAGTGTAGATGTCATGACTATTGTATGATCGATTGTATATGTATATTGAGAATGTAGCCCCAATTTTGTACTATAAACATCATGTTTTTTGAAATATATATAAAAACATGATTCCTCGGCTTTACTTATGTTACAATCTGTACATTGATGATAATGTTTTCTTTTCTTTATTTATGTGACAAATGCCTATCTAAAACAAAATTAGAATATGCATCATATACATAATTAGAACTACTAAGTATGTGATGATAAGTAATAAAATCAAATTGTCATTCTAAAAGTCATACCCATAGGAATCGTCGTAGTAAATTAGGGTCACACACACAGTAATTGTCATTCAACTAACATATTACTAACTAGGAGTCCAGGTGAACCTCCAAAGAGCGAATACCATGCGAAATGGCATCGCAAACATTTTCTATAATGACGCTATATTTGGCCACATTATTCGTGGATGGCCCTAGGAATACCCCACCTGAAGACACCAGTAGATCCTCAGGTGAGCAAACAACCCAAGCGGTGGAAGCCAAGTTTCGTGTATGACGATTGGCCCCATATGTGAATCCAAGGTAGACCGAAGACTTTTTTGACATTTGCCAATGAAGAAAAAATATATACACTAAATTACATTAGTATACAAAGAGTTGTGCCCAATAATGGGGCTCAAGAATAATATATTTTCAAATAGATCCCATTCCTTACATGTTTCCTTTATAATCTTCGAACTCGTAGGCTCTTTTTTCTAAGACACATCACACGTTTTAGGGACCGTGCCACATCGGTTTGAACTTGCCTGCCCCTAATGGTTATTTGGCTTGATCACATAAAAGGACCAATTCACCCCTAGCATACAACCGATTACAGATGGACCTATCATACTGGACCTTGACACGTCTTTTATCCACTTAGATAGTCATAGAGGTGTCTTGACGCTACTCATATAGACTCTCTAGGTGTACGAGGCGTCGTTGGAGATTAGAAGTGTTAGGTAGGAGCACAAATTATAATCTAGGAGAAGGGATCTCGTATTCAATAGATAATATGGACTTGAGGTTCGGTATGCTCAAAGTGCGGGATATACCATGATATGATAGTCAGATTTGCTTTAGCTGATAGTTTTTTGCAAAATGGTATTGAGAGAATTTATCATGGCCTCTACTTTTCCATTTGGCTAGGGGTAGTAATGGGAAGAGTGACCATGCTTAAACCCCAATTTAGATGCTATTTCTTCCATTATTTCATTCTAAAAGTGACTGCGATGACCAGTGATAATGTCACTCGGGATTCCAAACCTAGTTATAATTTGATTGAATATGAAGAAGGTGGAAGTATTCCCATATGATTTTACTATAGGCATGGCCTCAAACCACTTATTAAAGTAGTCTACAACCATGATAACGTGTTGAAGCCCCCAAGTTGAAATTGGGTTGCAATCCACAAAGTCCAACCCCCACTTGGTGAAGGGATCGACAGTAATGACTAGATGGAGAGGGGATGGATGTGAGAACATTTTACGAGTGAACACCTAGTAGGGGTGACACTTCTTAACCACTTCGACACAATCTTTAAAGATATATGGAAAAAAATAATTGGATCGCAAAATTTTATGGGTTGTCGCAAGCTTGGATAGATGACTACGACAAGCCCCATTGTTGCAGTCGTTTAGAATAGACTCGACTTCATTGTGTGTTAAAAAATGACACAAGATATTTTCTACTCCTTGATGATACTGAGTGTTTCCAATGATAATGTGGTTCTTAGCTTTGTATCATATACATCGTTGGTCATCTCGCGAGAGATGTTAAGGAAACTTCAAAGTTTGAAGATAGAGAACAATGTCTCCATACCAAGTGTCTGACGATGAGACAAGGAAAATGTGTTCATATGTAGATGAATCAACATGAATAACATCCCCGTCTAATTGGGGGAACTCAAATATGAATCAAAATGAATAACATCCTCATCTATATGTGTCCATCCCTTTATCTTTGTCCCTACTTCTCTCTCTATCTCTCTCTCTCTCTCTCTCTCTCTC
>JASDQU010241805.1:121562-139187 GCA_032191745.1 Picea mariana | reverse complement strand
CCCTCTGGTATAAATATTTGTATTGTTGCCCAGTAGAGGTTGTTTTTGGATCTCTAGTTGTTGATGAGTTCTTGAATCTATTGTATAGGTTTCTATTTTATCCAAGAGATCAAATCTACCGAGAAGCAGTGTATGAGTATATGTAATTTTCATTTGAATGAATATAAAAGAGGAGCCTTGTCCCAAATGTGTGCCATTGATGTGTATATCTAAGTGAATGAATGGTAGATTTCCTATTTGTTTGGAATTCTCTGTTATTTCTTGTTCTTAAATTTATGCATGCATTTATATGGATAGATGTATGAATCTGTGAGGTTTAAATGAGTTTAAATTGTTTCTCTTCTATGAGAAAGTTAAAGGAGTTCATAGCATCCACAAGGAGTGTATTGACAGAGTTTTTTTCGACTCATAACCTCAGAAGAGATAGAATAAACTTTATTCGTGCAATGAGTGCATAGCATCCACAAGGTGCGTGTGACAGAATCCATTTCGAATCAGAAGCTCAGGAGGAATAGTTGATATTTTCCATGGAGTGGCTGGAGTCCAGAAGAGAACCTATTGCAAGGCATGCACATGATGAATTTTTGAATAAGTATTGAAAAGAGAATTCACGAAAGAAAAATTTTGAGGAAAGACAAGAACAGGAGGGAGAGAAACAATAAATCTTCAAAGGAGAGAATCCTTTAAGGTTCCCCAAGATCTATGAACCAGATTTGTTCTAGAGGAAGGTGAGATAGTTCCAAACCGTCATATTTGGGAGAACTACATGAAGTTTGGTTATAAATAATTTCGGTACTTCGTGGTTTGAGAAATTTGGAGGTATTGTAGGAGAAGAGTCCCAAACCCATGGAATCAGGAAGCAATATTAACCACTGGATGTGAGGAGGACATGTGGCAGTGGATTAGAAAAATATGGGAGTCGGAAGTCTGGAGGTTCAGGTGTGAAGTGAACGGGGAAGCTCGTGAAGTCACGAAACCTGAAGCATAGATAGACTGCCAGATCCATAGAGACACATGGATGAGACCCATGAGTTTGGGGAAGGTTGTTTTGTAAAGAAAAGGAGGAGAATATTGTAGAATCATCAGAGCCTGAAGTGGCGGAGGATTGACCAAGGTCATAGCCCATGGTTGCATAGCTGAGAAAGAGTATAGAGAAAGACTAGTAATCACGAATCTGTGTCACTAAGAATCTGAGAGGAGATTTTTAAGTGATATGAACTTACGTAGGACATCAAGGGGACCTATGTGAGTGTGTAAATCGCTCGTGGTCAATTGAAGACCTGAATAACCAATTTGGTTTAGGGAGTTAGAAGATCCAAGACCGGGAGGTCACGGGATCCCCAGGAGAGAGGAGGGGTTTCCGTTAGGAGTGGTATCAAAGTTGATACAAAATTGACTTATGTAGGTAAAGGAGATATAGAAGTAGGATCATATAGAGGATCGGTATCATATACATCAACACAACGCTGCCTAGAAGACATGTAGAGATGCACATAGAAAATAGAGCTATGGAAAGGGAGATGAGAGAAATGTGTGCAAGGCTGGATGCCATGGAAATAGAAAAAATAAGAGCACCTAATGTTGGAGATGTTAGAGATGCAGAAAATGAAGAAGTGGAAGTCGAAGAAGCTGTATCAGAGGATGTTGCGGAAGAGCGCTTACTAAAAGTGGTTCTTAAGTTGGGAGCTAGAACAAAGATAGATGTTCCAATGTATAATGGAAATTTGGACGTCGAAGAATTTCTTGATTTGATATGAGAAATGGACAAGTATTTTGACTATGAATATGTCAATGAAGATAAAAAAGTAAAACATGTTATCACTAGGTTAAAAGGACATTAAACACTATGGTGGGATAAACTTCAGGCTGACAGGAGAAGCAAAGGAAAAAAAAAGATCAAGAGTTGGGATCCGATGGTAGCCAAGCTAAAGGAGAAATTCATACCCAAGGACTACCAGATAAATATTTTAAGGATATTGCATAACTTGAGACAGAAAGGAATGATTGTGAAGGAGTACACAGAGGAGTTCTACTGACTGAAAATCAGGTATGAACAGAAAAACAGAGATGAGGAAAAAGTTGTCAGGTACATCAACGGCCTGAGATATGAAATCCAGTATGAGATCATCATGATGATAGTAAAGATAGTGGATGATGCATACCATATTGCGCTGAAAGAAGAAGAGAAGTTGTCTAGGAATCAAAGTCAATAAAACATAGGTATAAGCTTACAAATAAGCAAAGGAGTTTCTCATGATAAGCCACCAAAGCCCAAAGGTGAGATAGAGAAGCCACATAGTCAATCTGAGAGAGGAGGAATTTCTTGAGGAAGGCAGAGTGGTGGAAGAAAATCTTTCCCCATAGGAAGAGGAAGAGGTAGAGGAGGTAGGACAATGAGTTATCCCTGTGGAAAGGTAGGACACATGTCTTGGGAATGTCCCGAGAGAAAGAAAGAAGGAGGTGAAGATCACATTTCAGAAGCACATAAGGGAGATGTTGAGGCAGAAGGTGCAAAAGATGGGAGATCTTTGATGATGAAGAAACTTCTCTTGAAGCCAGAGGAAGAATTTGAAAATCCGGTACAGAAGAAAAGTTTGTTGATAAAATGTTGTAAGACTAAGGACATAGTATGCAAGGTAATAATTGATGGTGGGAGCACTGTTAACTTAGTATCCACATATATGGTGGAGAATTTAGAGATGGAGAATATTGTAGATCCAACACCGTCTAAAGTCTCATGGTTGCAGAAGGTTCATCAGGTAACAATCACTAAACAATGCCTGGTTGAATTTAAGATAGGAGGATATAGAGATGAAATTCTATGTGATGTAATTTCCATGGAAATATGACAGGAATTTCATCCATGATGGGAGAAGGAATACTTATACCTTGGAGAAGAATGGTAGGACACACATGTTACTATCAAATGAATAGAATAAAGTGAAATATGAAGTCAAAACGAGCATACCTCTCATGAGTGGGAAGGAAATCCATAACGAACTTAAGAAGGAACATGAGATGCAATTTGTTGTAGTGAGGAAGCCCATAGTTATCCTTACAAGTACTTATATGGAGGATGTTCCTAAGGAAATTCAAGAATTGTTAGACAATTTTGTTGACATATTAGTGGATGAGTTTCCAATCTCATTGCCACCTATCAGAAGTATCAGCCATCACATTGACTTGATACTAGGAGAAAACTTGTCGAACAAAGCAGTGTATAGGTTAACACCTCAAGAGAATGAGGAGGTGAAAATATAGGTTCAAGATCTGTTAGACAAAGTATTGGTTAGAGAAAGCTTGAGTCCATGCATGGTACCAAATGTGTTGATTCCAAAGAAGGATGGAGGATGGAGAATGTGTATAAACTTAAGGGCCATAAATAATATCATCATTCGATAAAGATTTCCATTGTCGAGGATGGATGACTTGATGGATTTTTTAAGTGGAGCGAGATATTTTTCAAAAATAGACTTGAAAAGTGGATATCACCAGATAAGGATGAGAGAAGGTGATAAATGGAAGACAACATTCAAGACAAACGAGGGATTGTATGAATGTATTGTAATGCCATTTGGCTCGACAAATGCTCCGAGTACCTTTATGAGGTTGATGAATGAAGTGTTGAAATATTTCATTGGCAAGTTTGTGATTGTATATATGGATGATATATTGGTCTTTATCAAGACTAAAGAAGAGCATCTGAGACACTTGACATTGGTGATGAAGAGGTTGCAGTGGGAGAGGGTGTTGATCAAATTAAAGAAATCCTCTTTCATGAAGACATAACTCATTTATTTTGGTTTTGTGATCTCTTCGAATGAATTGAATATGGATACCGAAAAGGTGAAAGAAATCAGAGAATGGTCGTCACAAAAGAGTATATTTGGGGTAAGTGTTAGAGTTACTTCAAACACACCTAGGATTTTCTTTTCCTAAGTTTTTTATTTGTTTATTAGTCATGATTAGTTATTATCCATTCTCTTATATTTTAGGAGAGAATATTCCACCTAGAGAATATTCTCTTTCAGTTCACACTTCAGTTTGACTAGTTGAGTTGAGTTTAGATGTTGCATTGGGATCATCACCATGCAACATTGGGATCATCACCATTATAATTCAAAATTTTATTGGTATCATCACAAGAGTGGTGCATTAGCCTTGATTCCTTGAGTTAACTCCTCATTACTTTCTTTTCAGTCAATTAACTGAAGACTAGTTGACTAGTTAACTCAACTAGGTGGCAGTTCACTCCCGTAACTGCTTGAGAGACTAGAATAGGTGGCATTTCACTCCTGTAACTACTGGTGTGTGTCCATATCACTCCATACCACCACTATGGTGACTTGGTTCACTTCAATTCAAACTCATTGAGTTATACAGAGTATATCATGTGTAAATTATTCATTATTCGCAATGGTTAATGAGAATTCTTCCATTATTTCTCTCCTTCTTCTTCTTTTTCCAATTATCTCTACAAATATGTATATCATTGTTTATCTAGATCTATTTTTTGTAGTTTCAACACATTTACATGGTATCAGAGCCGGAGGACTACTAAGCAAAAACTACACAGAAAAAAATTGCAGGTACAAAAGATTGAAGACAACAGAAAGATGGAATTCCAAAAAGAATTCATTCTTACACCTTACAACTATTTTGCATGGAAGGAGAAAATAGACATACATCTCTTATTCATAGGTTTGTATAGGTTAACCATGAATACAGATACATAGCTAACATCAGCCATAGAAAAATCCAATTACTTAAATCGCATGGATGAGGCACTTGGAACAATTTGCAGTCTTATTTCTCCCGATCTCCTTTTTCATATATCTTCCTGTAAGACTCACAATGAATCCTGGACCATATTGGAAGGGATATTTGGAAAACATGATGAGATGAGGGAACACATGCTGGAGGTGGAGATGCTCACATTGGATCCAAAAAGATTCGAGAATATCCAAGATTTCTTTACAAAATTCAAGGATTTGTTGTCGCAACTCAAATATTGCAGGGTTGACAAATCGAAGGAGGAGAAACAAATGGTTCTGATCATTCTCTCCAATATTGGTACCGAATTATTAGTATTCATATCTACATTCCATACTGTCAGATTCACCTCTGGAGCCACCTGGAAGATGCCTTCTCTTGACGACTTTATTGAATCCCTGACACAAGAGCAAACCAAGCTCATCAACATGGGCACAATCAAAGGCCCAAGGGTGCATGCACTCACTACTCATGATGGCAGACACAAATATCATAAATCTAAATATAAATGTAAGTGTAAATCTCATGCACATATGAAGAAGGAAGGGTACACAAAACCCTTCACCGATGCCTCCAGATCCAAAGGAGAAAAGGGAAGGAAAGGAGAGAAATGTGCATATTGTCACAAAAGAATTCCATTCGAAATCCACATGCATTAAAAAACAAATATATCTGATGTCTTAGATACTTTAGAAAAAAAAACCTTGGATATCGCATCCCCGACGGTGCAAAGAAGAAGAATCCAGAAGATTCGAATTTCAAGAAAGGGAATTCTATCCATGCCTTGATTGCCATCAATTCCTCTCCCGATGCTTGGATCATAGATTTAGGAGAATAAAATCACATGGCTGCCTCAGAAGCAGTATATTATTCTTTGGATGCATGCAAATTTCCTCCTATTTTGAAGGGGGACAACTCTTTTGTCAAAGTCACCGACAAAGGAAGAATTGAGCTCACCAATGGAAGCTTCGAGAACGTGCTACATGTTCCCAAACTTTCTATCAACCTTCTCTCCGTATATCAGATGAAAAATTTCGGCACCAAAAAAAAAGCCATCTTCACACCAAATTCCGTGGACATCTATGACACGCAAACCAACTCCAGGGTTGCTACCGGTGAGGTAAATCAATAGTCTAGATTGCATACATTTTCTGAATTCATTGAACCTGATTCTTCTTTACTGCTTACTCATGCTGATGAAAGTAGTAGGATATGGCAGAAAAGGTTTGGACATTTGAATTTCAAATACATGCAACAACTTAGAAATCACAGATTAGTTGATGTTCTACGAGATATCCATTTCTCCAAGGGAGTATGTGAGGGATGTGTTCTCGGAAAACACCCTCAAGAGAGATTCAACAAGGGAAAGTCTCAGTGATCTTCTGCACCATTAGATCTGATCCACAGTGACCTCATGGGTCCTTTTCCACATCCATCGATCAAAAAATCGAGGTTTGTTCTCATTTTTGTTGATGATTTCTCACGTTTTACATGGATCTACTTTCTCAGGCAAAAATACAAGGTCTTTCAACACCCAAAAGATTTCAAAGCTTTGGTTGAGACAGATTCCAAAAAGAAGATCAAAGTCCTCTAAAATGATAACGGGGTAGAGTATGTGAATCATGAGATCCATAATATTTTCCCCGAGGCATGGATTCATTTGCAGCACATAGTTCCCTATACTCCACAACAAACAAAGTTGCTGAGCGGAAAAATCGATCTCTTAAGGAGATGACATCTTACATGTTGCATGCAAAATCACTACCACAGAGACTATGGGACGAAGCATTTAAATGTGCAACATACATCCAAAATAGATCTTCTCATATATATGTCAAGGATAAGACCCCCTACGAGGCTTGGAGCAGCCTCAAACCGAAAGTGACCCACTTTCATATTTTTGGTTCTCGTGCATGGGTCTGGATTCCCTCTAAAAAGAGGAAGGCACTTGATCCATAGAGAACTGAGTTCATTTTGCTGGATACCCTGACAGTGTGAAGTTATATAGGCTTATTGTATTTCCTCGAAGCATCTCATCATTGAGCATATTTTCCAATTCAAGGAAAGTGTCTTGCATGTACCTCATGAGTCGCATGCAGACACTTTTACTCTTCCACCTGTCCGAGATGCTGAGAATTCACATGTCGACTCTTCTTCATACACGATTTATGATTCATAGGACTCAGAGGATTTAGATTCAGATTTAGAGTCAGAGTTAGTACAGTCATATGTAGATTTAGATCATCTAGATGCAGTTGCAGAGCCAGAGCAGAGGCCCAAGTGGGAACATACTACTCTTCAGGATGTAGGGGATCTTGTAGGTGATCCAGTTGATACTAGGAGGACTTGATCTGATTTCAAGGAGACTCCTATTGCACTCGCTGCCACTAAACCATTGCCTTCTAGGCATATTTTCTTGGTTCAGTCTTTAGATCCACAGTCTTATGGCGAGGCTGTTGGAAATCCCTTTTGGGAATCTGCCATGCAGGAGGAGTACAATTCCCTCCTCAAGAAACAGACTTGAGATTTGGTTCCCCTTCTTTCTGGGAGGAAACTTGTCATATGCAGATGGGTCTACAAGACCAAGAGCGTAGCGGATGGACAAATCAGAAGATACAAATCCAAGCTTGTTGCCAAAGGCTTTCAACAGGTTCATGGTATTGACTATGATGAGACCTTTGCTCCAGTAGTGAATATGGATTCCATTTGATTGGCCCTTTCCATTGCGACAACCAAGGGATGGGAAGTCCATCATATGGACGTGAAGAATGCATTTCTTCACGGTGATATCTCTGAGGAGATCTACATGGAGCAGCCCCAGAGACTTATGCAGAAATCATATTTGGTCTATCGACTGAAGAAGTCACTTTATGGCCTCAAGCAGGCTCCGAGGGCCTGGTATGCCATGATGGACTCTTACCTGTTGTCACAAAACTTTGTACATTGTAAATCAGACCTGAATGTATACATGCTCAAGATAGATGATTCACTTCTACTTTTAGTTCTGTATGTCGATGATTTGTTGATCACCGGTTTCTCAACTTCAGTGATTAATGTAGTCAAGAGGATTCTTCATGATAGGATTTTGATGATGGACATGGGTCTGCTACACTTCTTCCTTGGACTTGATATCAGTCGGGATGCATCAGGCATCAAACTGTCTCAAGACAGGTATGCACGAGATCTCCTTGAGAGAATTAACATGGAAAACTGCAAGTCTACTCTGACTCCTTTCCTATCAGGATTCAAACTTGAGGATGGTGGGGAGACTCCACTGGTTGACATCACATTGTATAGACAGCTAGTGGGAAGCTTGTTGTATCTCACACGCTCCAGAACAGACCTCTCATATGTAGTTGGCATAGTTTCCAGGTTCATGCAGGAGTCGCATGAGCTACATTGGAAAGATACAAAGTGTATCCTTTGATACATACAGGGCACCATCACCTTTGGGATTCATTATGCAACAGACTCTACATTAGATCTCATTGTGTTTACTAATTTCGACTGGGATGGTGATAGCATTGAGCACAAGTCCACATCTGGTTACTCACTCAGTCTTGGTTCCAGGCCTATCTGTTGGTTGAGCAAGAAGCAAGCTGCCATTGATCTATCTTCAGCCGAGGTAGACTACATAGGGGTAGTTAACATAACCATTCAGGCTATGTGGCTACAAAAGTTTCTCACTAAGTTGGGCATTCATTTTCGTCAGTTGATCGTCATCTGGTGTGACAACTAGAGCACTCTGAAGTTATTCAGATATCCATTTCATAAGCAACGAATGAATAACATCGAGATCCACATGCACTACATCTAGGACTTATTACACAAGGGGATCATCGACTTATAGTTCTATCCTTCAGCAGAACAGACGACATACCTTTTCACCAAGACCTTCACTGAGAAGAAATTCCATTCTTTGTGAGGTCATCTTGCAGTGAAAGATACAATTGCCTAGCAACTGTAGTTCTTCTTTTTACATACATTGTACGTTGAAGGAGGGTTTTACCATGAGTTTTTCCCTCTTTCCTCACTTTATTTTTAGTGTATCTTTTGTACTTGGGTACCTAACATGGCCTCCTTGCCGAGACCCAATCTTTATTTTCACCATAGTGATGTTCGGGGGGGGTGTTGGAGTTACTTCGCACACACCTAGGATTTATTTTTCCTAAGGTTTTTATTTGTTTATTATTCATAATTAGTCATTATCCAGTCTCCTATATTTTAGGAGAGAATATTCCACCTATAGAATATTCTCTTTTAGTTCACACTTCAGTTTGACTAGTTGAGTTGAGTTTAGATGTTGCATTGGGATCATCACCATGAAACATCGGGATCATCACCTTTCCTTGGTATCATCACTAGAGTGGCACATTAGCGTTGATTCCTTGAGTTAACTCCTCACTACATTCTGTTCAGTCAGTTAACGAAAGACTAGTTGACTAGTTAACTCAACTAGGTGGCAGTTCACTCACGTAACTGCCTGAGAGACTCGAATAGGTGGCAGTTCACTCTTGTAACTGTTGGTGTGTGTCCAGATCACTCTAGACCACCACTATGGCAACTTGGTTCACCTCACGTCGAACTCACTGAGTTATACAGAGTATATCATGTATAAATTATTCATTATTCACAACGGTTAATGAAAATTCTTCTATTCTTTCTCTCCTTCTTCTTCTTTTTCCAATTCTCTCTGCAAATGTGTGTATCATTTTTTAGCTAGATATATTCTATGTAGGTTCTAAACATTTATAGTAAGAATATTCCATGGATTGGCAAGTTTTTACCAAAAGTTCATCAGAAATTTTAGTGAGATTGGTGCACAAATGATGGATACAATGAAGAAAAGACACAAGTCTTTCAAATGGACATAAGAGGCTGATAAGAGATTCAACATATTGAAGGAGAAATAATGGGACAACTAATTCTGGTATTGTCATATTTCAGGAAGACATTTCAGGTGAGATGTGATGCAAGTGGAGTTGCAATTGGAGCGGTCTTAAGCAAAGATAATAGGCATGTTGCATATTTCAGTGAGAAGTTGAATGATGCCAAAAGGAAGTACTCCACATATGATAAAGAGATATATGCCATAATCCAAGCTTTGAAGAAGTGGAGACACTATCTCATTCCAAATGAGTTTTTTTTTTTTTTATAGCAATAATCAAGCTTTAGAATTCATAACCAGACAAGAGAAATTAAAACAAATACATACTAAGTGGACATATTTTATGCAAAATTTCACTTTTGTCATTAAACATATTTCTGGAAATGATAACAAGGTTGTTGATGCATTGAGCAGGAGATGTCTAATTCTACAGGAATTTCAAGTGAAGACATTGGGGTTTGACCACCTTAAGGAAATGTATCACAGTGATCAAAATTTCAAGGAAGCATATGAAGCATGTACAAATAATGTACTCAGAGACAGAGGAAAGTGGGCCAAATATCTGATTCAGGATGGGTTGTTGTTCAAGAGATTCTAGTTGTGGATACCAAACTATTCGATGAGGAAGAATTTGTTGAAGAAAAAGCATAATGGAGGTCTAGCTGGACATTTCGGCCATGAAAAAATATTTTCTTGTTTTAACGGTTCATATTATTGTCCAGGTATGAGAGCAGAAGTGAAGAAGTTTGTAAACAGGTGTAATATTTTCCTGTATGAGATGCAATAAGCATGGACTTTATTTTAGTATTTCCAAGGACAAAAAGAGGAAGTGATTCCATATTTGTGGTAGTCAAAATATTTTCAAAGATGGCACACTTTATCCCATGCCAGAAGACTAGTGATGCAACACATGTTGCTAACTTGTTTTTCAAAGAAGTTGTGAGACTCAATGGATTTCCCAAGAGCATTGTTTCAGAAAGGAATACCAAATCTGTTGGTCATTTCTGGAGAACATTGTGGAAGAAGTTGGGAACATAAATATCTTTTATTTCTACATATCACCCAAAAAAAGATGGACATACTGAAGTGGTGAATTGAATTTTAGGAGATTTACTGAGAAGTTTGGTCACTGAAAATCATAGCCAGTGGGATCAAATTCTAGCACAATAAGAATTTGCATAGAATGACTCAATGAATAGAAGTACTGGAAAACATCCATTTCAAATCGTGTATGGAATGAATCTAAGGCGAGTGTTGGAGTTGATATATATAGATCAAAGAGAATTTAGGAGCACTGGAGCTGAAGACTTCGCAACAAAAATGTAGAAAATTCATAATCAAATCAAGGCGTAGTTGAAAAAGAGCATCAATGAATACAAACATAGAGTTGATAAAAACAAAAGGAAACTTGAGTTTGAAGTTGGAGATAAATTTATAGAAAATATTATAAAGGAGAGGTTCCCAAGGGGAACATACAATAAGTTGAAGCTGAAAAAGATAGGACCGTGCAAAATCCTGAGAAGATTTGGTGAAAATGCCTATGAGATAGAGTTTCCAGAAGATGTGGGTATATCTCCCATATTCAACATTCCAGACTTGTATCCGTATAGGGGAGACGGACCTAGAGGATCTGAAGATCAAAGAGAGATCAAGTGGAAAAATAAAATTCATGTAGCAGAGAAGCTACAGATGGAGAAAATCATAGATCAACGAATTACTAAGAAGACCAGAAGGAAAACATATTTTGAATATTTGGTAAAGTGGAAAAGATGACTAGTAGAATATGCCTGCTGGGTCAGTGAAGTGGACGTGCAAAAGCATGGAAGGTCGATGCAGGAGATCATGGACAGGAGCCCATGAATTTTTCATCCAGAGGAGTATGATGCAGGAGCATCACTAGCAAAGCACAAACATAAGACAACTAGGTGCACTAGTGCACATTTTGAGGAAGTTTGAATTTTGAATAATGCATATCATGCAAATATCTTTTAAAAGAGTTGTAATTAAGGAAAAACATTAAATGATGTAGAGATGGATGGCTCGTGAAGACATCGGAGAATACATTTTCTTTTAATGTAGCTCAGTGACGTACAAATTCAATCTGTTTGATCTGATCTGTCTCTCACAAATATTTATTGTAATAAATGTTAGTGGATGATAGCTTTTAATTTGATAGGATAGCTTTAGAATCGTTGGAGGGAAGAACTCAAAGCGCCCTCTTGTATAAATATTTGTATTGTTTCCCAATAGATATTGTTGTTTTGTCTCTAGTTGTTGATGAGTTGTTGAATCTATTATATAGGTTTCCATTATAGCCGAGAGATGAAAGCTACCGAGAAGCAGTGTATGAGCATATATAATTTTCAGTTGAATGAATATAATGGAGGATCATTTTCCCAAATGTGTGTCATTTATGCATCTATCTGAGTGAATGAATGGTAGATTTCCTTTTTCTTTGGAATTATTTGTTATTTATTATTCTTTAATTTATGCATGCATTTACATGGATATATGTATGAATCTATGAGGTTTAAATAAGTTTAAATTGTTTCTCTTCTACAAGCGAGTGCAAGGAGTGAATAACATCCGCAAGGAGTGTGTTGACATAGTCTATTTTGACTCGTAATCTTAGAAGAGAT
This sequence comes from Picea mariana, assembly GCA_032191745.1. Lineage (NCBI taxonomy): Eukaryota > Viridiplantae > Streptophyta > Pinopsida > Pinales > Pinaceae > Picea > Picea mariana. Next base: position 126,887 of record JASDQU010241805.1, on the reverse strand, counting down.
AGCATAAAATTTATGCATGCAAGGAGGGCATAAAGTCTGCAAGGTGTATGTGATAGAGTCCATTTCAAATCAAAATCTCAATAGGAACAATTAATATTCTCCACAGAGTGGCTGGATTCCAGAAGAGAACCTATTGCAAGGCATGTGCAGGATGAATTTTTTACTAAGTATTGAAAAGAGCATTCATGAAAGAAAAAGTACGAGGAAAGACAAGACCAGGAGGGAGAGCAATAAGAAATCTTCAAAGGAGAGAATCCTTTAAGGTTCCCCAAGATCTATGAACCAGATCTATTATGGAGGAAGGTGAGATAGTTCCAGACCGTTAGATCTGAAAGAATTGCATGAAGGTTGGTCATAAATTGTTTCAACACTTCGTTGTTCGGTAAGTTTGGATTTATTGTAGGAGTAGAGTAGTGAATCCATGGAATCATGAAGAAATCTTAACCATTTTCTATAAGGAGGACATGTGGCAGTGGATTAGAAAAATCTGGGAGTCGAAAGTTTGGAGGTTCGTGTGTGAAGTGAACGGGGAAGCTAGCGAAGTCACAAAACCCAAAGCATAGTTCGACTGGCAGATCCATATAGACAGGTGGTAGAGACCTGTGAGTTAGGGGAAGGTTGTTTTGTAAAGAAAAGGAGGAAAATATTGCATAATAACTTGAGCCCAAAGTGGCAGAGGATTGACATGGGTCATAGCCTGTGGTCGCATAGCTGAGAAAGATTCTAGAGCAAGACTAGTACTCATGAATCAGTGTCACTAAGCATCAAAGAGCATAGTTTTAAGTGATACAAACTTATGCATGACATCAAAGGGACTTGTGTGAGTGTGTAAATTGATCAGGGTCAGTTGAAGACCCAAATAACTAGTTGTTGGATAAATTTCTATTTCTGACACACTAGTTTAGTGGGAGTTAACTGACTAGTTCTATTTTAGACTTTCTATTTTTACCATCACTATTATGCATGCATGCATTCCTAAGGAAGGCTAACTGCTTGATTTCTTTTCTTAATTATGGAATTCTTTTCCCTATATACTAGTGTATTCCACTCATTCATTGTATCATATTGATCATGATCTATGTATCAATAATCATCTCATTGGAGTAGTGTGAATATATTTTCTCATTCTTCCATATTGAATCTCTCTTCTTTTCTGGATAAATTTGTTTCTACTTGCTTTATATAGATCTCCTATGCAGGTTTCCATGAAACACTGAGATGGTATCAGAGCTATGTTTCTTGGAGCATGTTAGACAAGCCAAAGAATAAGGAAAATCGAAGTTTCGACGAGCTAAATCTATGTTTGTACCTTTCAATAGTTATTCCTCCCAAAATATTACGTTTTGAGGAAACAGAGAGTAAATCCACCCATTTTGGAAGTGGGTTTTCAACCGTTTGGCGATACTCTTCAACGTTTTCTTAGAAATTAAGACGCAATATAGCCTCCTGAAACTGATATGAATCTGTGGTCATACCTTTCTACAGTGATTTCTCCCAAACTATTACGTTTTGAAGGAAACGACCCATTTGACAAGTAAATCGACCCATTTTGGAAGTGGGTTTCCAACCGTTTGGTGACATTCCTCACCATTTTATCAAAAAGTAAACCGCAATATCATCTCTTGAAATTGATACGAATTTTCACTTAAAGTGCCATTTCTGTCATGATTTCTTAATTTTTCACTTGCAGATTGAAAGTAAATTTTTAGGGGTTATTAGAAACTATGGGAGAGATGGATACGAAAACTAATATACGGTCAAACTTGGTGGTAATCCTCACACCATAAAATTATTTTGAATGGAATCCCAAGGCGACATTCCAACTTAAAAGAAAAGGACTGTATAATTTGACAATGGTGACATAAACAAAACCTACATCAGTGATTGAGAAGATGAGATGGGTGAAACATAAGGATGAGGCCACATGACTACTTCTTGAGTTAATATCCACTAATCTATGGTTTCATGTCCACATCCAAGACTCTAAACGAGATTTGGACCACCTTGGAAGGACTCTTTGGAAAAGAGGATGAGATGTGAGGTCATATGCTTGAGGTAGAGTTGAATACCTTAGACCCAAATTTTTTTGATAATATACAAGATTTTTTTTCTAAATTTAAATCTTTTCTATTAAGCTTGGGTGAATGTGGTATTGATAAGTCTACATAAGAGAAAAAACTTATTCTAACAATATTGGCCAAGCTAGGACCAAAATATGTTGTATATGTCTCCAATTTTCATTATGGCAGATGTCTTTTTGGAACAAATTGGAAAATGCCTACGTTGGATCAGTTCATTGAGTCTCTTACATAAGAGAAAACAAAACTCATACAGATGGGCCTCATGAAAGATCCCAAAGAACATGCACTCACCATGCATGATGGAAAAGGGTCATCCAAATAGAATGGGAAGGAGGGATATTCCAAACCCTTTAACGATTCTTCGGGTTCCAAAGACTCTTCAGAGTCCAAGAAGAATAAGAAGAAAGGAAATAAATGCACTTACTGCAATAAAATGAATCATGAAGAATCTACATCCATGAAGAAACATATTGATCTTATGCCACAGGCACTTCAGTAGAACAACCTTGGAAACTTCATTCCAGAGGGAGTCAAGAAGCAGAAGGAAGAAGATAATGCTCCTAAGAAAGGTAATCATCATGCCTTGGTTTCAATTAATTCCTCATCTTATTCATGGATTATATATTCTGGTGCATCCCATCATATGGTAGTGAAAGAGGAAGTTTTATCTTCCTTGAGTCCATGCTCAAGACACTCTATTCTCACGGGGGATGATACTCCGGTAGAAGTAGCAGGAGAAGGGAGAGTGGAACTCCATAATGGCTATTTTGAGAATGTTCTACATGTTCCAAATCTTTCTATGAATCTTCTCTCAGTTTATCAGATCACACAGAAAGGTAAAAAGGTTGAATTTACATCAGATTCAATTTCAATAATTGACATGCATGATAATTCTATCATTGCAATTGGTGAGGTGGATCACAAGTCAAGGTTGTATAAATTCACAAAGTTTTCTGATGATGACTCCTCTATTCTACTTACACATAAGGAGAGTACTTTTCATGCACCTCTAGTGCAACACACGTATACTCTTGTTCTTCCATAAGTTTCTGACATCATAGATGATTCCATACACTTAGATTTTGTACATGGAAATAAACAGGTAGTACAACCAGATAAGAAGCCATCATCGAAGCTTCAACATATTTCCAAGAAGGCACAAACCACACTTCAGGCAATAGACAACCTTGCAGGGAATCCATTGGATTCGAGGATGACTCGATCTCAACATGAGGATCCTTCTTATGTACTTTCAACTTCGTAACCTGCGATGCCCATGCATTTTTATATAGGTCAATATACGGATCTACATAACTACAATAGGGTTGTGGGAAATCCATTATTGCAAGAAGCCATGCAGAAGGAGTATGACTCATTCCTACAGAACCAGACTTGGAATCTTGTTCCACATCCACCAAAAAGGAATATTTCTAGGTGCATATGGGTCCACAGGATCAAGAAGTACAAGGCCTGACAAGTTGCCAAAGGACTTCATCATATCCATAAATATTTCTACATCTTCACAAAGACTTTTAGTAAGAAAAAGTTTCATAATTTGTGGGATCATATTGCAGTGAAGAACACATTTGCTTAGTAGCTGTCATTTTCTTCTTTTGATACATTATCTTTTGAGGGGGGGTTTTGTTCCCATATGGTTTTCCTTCTTTCCTCAATTTTATTCAGTGTTCATTACTTGCATTGTACATGAGTACCTAAAATGGCCTAGTAGTCGGGACACATGTTTTACTCCATAGTGATGTTCAGGGGGGGTGTTGGAGAAATTTCTATTTTCGACACACTAGTTTAGTGGGAGTTAACTGACTAGTTCTATTTTAGACTTTCTATTCATACCATCACTATTATGCATGCATGCATTCCTAAGGAAAGCTAACTGATTGATTTCTTTTCTTAATTATGGAATGTTTTTGCCTATATATGAAAATATTCCACTCATTCATTATATCATATTGATCATGATCTATGTATCAATAATCAACTCATTGGAGTAGTGAATATATTTTCTCATTCTTCCATATTGAATATCTCTTCCTTTCTTGATGAGATTGTTTTTACTTGCTTTAGCTAGATCTCCTATGCAGGTTTCCATGAAACACCGACACTAGTTCAGTTCAAGGAGTTAGAAGATCCAAGAATATTAAGCCATAAATAGTGGCACATTAACCCTTAATTGGGAAATATTACATTATTAATGTTATTTTATTTATGTTGGCTTGGGTCCATTAGTTGTAATTGTACCTCCTAATCTCCTATATATACCAAGGAGACATTTTCATTTGGAATCATCTTGTACTTGAACATTTATGTGGTGTATAAGGAGGTTTCCCCCTCGAAGAGGCTTATTATCTGAAATTATCTATTTTTCAAGGCATTGAGTACTTATTCTCATGTTTTTCTATCCTATATTGATATTTGGCTATGAACATATGGTATTAGATCTCAAGGTCTTGGGGTTTCGCTGCTACATCTGAGACACCTTTGAATTTTCGCTACAATTGTTTTTCTACAATGTTTCATAAAAAACCCCTGGAGGATATTTAGGATACAAATCAAGGTACGTTCGGCTAAAATTCCATCTCTAGGGGCCTTATACTTTCAGAGATACAACCTGTGTAAGCTAGGGTTTTGGAATCATCTTGAATTGAGTCATCGCAAAATTTTCGCTATAAATTTTTTTCTGTAACATTTCAGACTCTGAAATCCACAGGATATTCATAGAAAGTATCAAATTATATATGATAAAATATTCATCTTTTGGGCCATCTTACATTTGTAGATACACCCTGTGGAATATAGGGTATCTTACTAGTCCTATTGACTAGTCTCAAGTAGGTGTTCCGAGTAAAACAATCATAACTTCTTCCTAGAGTATCCAAATTGAGTGAGACCAGCTGCATTGGATATTGGACAGTCCATAGTGTTTCTGGTACAAGTTTCAGAATTTTATATCAATTATTTTTTGTGGGGCACACTATACAACTGTGATCTCCTGGAAAAGAAAAAAATCAACAAGTTGTGGGGAACTTATGGTAAATTCCACTTGGCGCATCCAATTTTGATCAAAATTGTGGCATTACAAAGAATAAATATCAGAGAACTACAAAAAAAATAAAAATTCATACATAGAAGGGCTGAAACTTTGGAGATACAACAGAAGAAAGATTGTCTAGCAGAACCACCTCAAAATCAAGGTTTAAAATTGATACCTGGCCAACATTCCACCCAA
>JASDQU010241805.1:109055-119093 GCA_032191745.1 Picea mariana | reverse complement strand
AGTGACCACAGGCTGTGACGTTGTGCCTATTTTCAAAGGCACTTTCGGCATCTCGCGTCTCGCGGCTGGGAGGAGCTAGTCCTTATGCTTCAAAGTCGCGATGGGCGAAAAGGTGAGGAGTTTAATCGCGCACCACATGTCCCTCTGGATGGACGACTGAGATCTTCTCGGCAATACTGTGTAGCTCTTTTTATTGTCGGTGCCCTCCGCACGTAACTGTCGGCTAGGGCTTAAGTGCTAGCGCCTCTCGCAACTCGCGACCTCGTGAGTTGGAGTGTCGAACCTGGGCTTAAGGTTCTAACTAGGGCACCCATGTTTGGTAAGTCTCTACCATTCAATAACGACACTTCTAGTTGCAGAAAGAAGGTTTCGTGTCGCTACTAAATGGGTTCGTACTTAAGGAATACAAGTTGTAGTTATAGGATAATGCAAATGTGCAAAACAAAGTGATGGCCTATCCTGTATGCTGGTCAATATAAATACCAGCCAAAGTTACGAATGAGCGACATGGCGTTATAAACCGCAAGAATCCTTGGATAAAACCACCAAAACCAACTCCATCCACTGCTTTATTAGTCCATTAGGCCAACATATTAGCCAAAACTATGCAAAGTGGGTAAATTTTTTCTATAAATAGTGAAAATAACGAATTTTACTATACCATTTGTATTTTTTACCCAAATAGTGCATTTTGGACCAAATTGCCCTCGGATTTCAACCGCAGATTACGGGAGCTACGAGTGACGGAATTAACGACCATTTGGACCAAGTAAGTCATCTTGCCCTTCTCTTCATTTCTAGTGGATTAGTATTTGCAATTAGGTTTCCTTTTTTGAGTATTTCAAAGCGCAAATTAGAAACTAGGGTGTACGCGGGTTGTAGTTCATCGGGTCGCGTATACGCAACCCTATACGCGACTGTTTTCAAAACAGATTGCATATATGCATCCCTATATGCGACTGTGTAAGAAGCAACTTGTGTAAAAGTCTGTGGATTTGATTTTAAAAATGTCACTAACTCAACAAATGATTTTAAACTTGCAGGATGGTGCTAGAGTGGAGAGAAAGAGAGCGTGAAGAGGTTGATGATGCAGTGAAGAGAGATCGAGGGGCCCAAATGGCATTAAGAATATGTGGGCTATATAAATTTTGGGTTCTCAAAGGCATGAGGGCTCAAGTGAGACTGCTCTAGATGTTGGTAAACTATTGGGATCCAGATACAGAGACCTTCAACCTCGATGGGCAACCATTGAGGATTGAAGTTGAGGACATATACTTTTTGATAGGATTGTCATGTTGGGGGTGGTGAACCTCAAAGCCCGGGGACTTGGGAGTGGCATGAACATAGAGGACTACATAGCCACTCATTACATTGCAGGGATCGAGAAGGTAGGGAGCCAACTCCCGATTATAGCGATCAACAATCTGAGTCTCAAGATTGTTGTCCTAGTATTGACACGGATCACAGGGTTGACCTCGTTGCATCAAGCATCAAAGTCACTTATGTTCTATTCACTGGAGTGCTTGCAACCCACAGTTTACGACTGGTGCACCTAACTGTTGACCAACATGAAAAGCCAATTGACAGACTGCAAACAGGGTAGAAAGAGGAACTTCGGGTTCGCGTCTATCCTATGTAGTTTTTTCTTCGAGTAGGTTCTAGGCTTGGGCCATAGAGTTGAGATTGTTCTGCATGGACTTCACGATCCAGCCATGGCACGGTGGACCGAGGTGATGAGGCGGTTAGGAGGTGGTAGGATACCAACACCCTACAACGACGAGTTTTTCTTCTGGTGGCGTCAATAGGTGATAGATTTGGAGGACTACCCTTATGAAAGGATCGACTTCAGAGGAGATCCAAACATGCCATTACCACTAGGTTTCTCCTATGGAGATATAGGTATGCAAAAGTTTTTTGAGTGTTTCATTTTTTTGTATTTTTGTAGAAGAAAACAAAAATATTTTTGGATGATGTCAAGTACTAATAAAACATGTATGTTACGTAGATGTGGGTCTGCGACAACCAGACGAACTTCCACAATATTGGCGTAGGCATCGGGGGGATGAGCCAATGGGTGGAGACATTGAGAGAGTGCTTCAAAACGTGTAGGGAAACCTGTCTTGTTTGATGCAAAGAATTCCCATGGTTCAGGTAGAGGATCTGTTGGAGGCGATGCAACGACAGGTGGTAGGTGTGCCCCGTGATTGGGTGCAACTCTTCCAATGTCTCACAAATGTTGTACTATGCTATCATGACACAGATCCGACGCCACATGCGTAGATGTCGTGATTACTGTATTGATCGACCGTATATGTATTTTGAGGGTGTGAGACCCAATTTTGTACTATGACACCATGTTTTTTGGAGGGATGAAATACAAAAAATAGTGATCTTCGACTTTACTTATATTAAAATGTGCACATTGGTGAATGTGTTTTCTTTGCTTTAGTTATGTGACAAATGACAATCTAAAACATTTTTAGCATATGCATTAGATACATAGTTATAACTTCTAGGTATGTGATGATAAGTAATAAAATCAAAATGTTGTTCCAAAAGTCATACCCGTAGGAATCGTCAGAGTAGAGTAGGGGCTTGCACATGGTAACAACCGTTCAACTGACATACTACTAACTGGGAGTCCAGGTGAACTTATAAAGAACGAATACCATGTGAAATGACATCGTGTTAAATATCTATAACAATGATATATTCGGCCACATTATTCGGTGATGGCCCCAGGCAAACGCCACCTGAAGACACCAGTAGACCCTTGGGTGAGTAAACAAACCAAGCGACGAAAGCCAAGTTCCATGTATGACGACTGGCCCCATTTGCGAATCCTAAGTAGACTGAAGACTCCGTTGACATCTTCCAACCAAGGGAAAACTCGATAAGCAAGATGAAGATGAAAAGGGGAATATATATATACACTAAAATACATTAGTATACAAAGAGTTACACCCAAGCTTGGGGCTCAAGCGTAGTATCTTTTCAAGTAGAGCCCATTCCTAGGCTCAACCAACATATTCCCTTCATAATATTATAATTCGTAGGCTCCTTTTTCTAAGACAAGTTGCACGATATAGGGACCGCACCACATGGGTTTGAACTTGCCTGCCCCCAGTGATTCTTTGGCTTGGTCATACAAAAGAACCAATTAACCCTCAACGTATTGCCGAGGACAAACATAATTGTCATATTGGACCTTGAAACGTCGTTTATTTTCTTCGATAGTCATAGAGGCATCTCGACGCTGCTCATCTAGATTCTCTAGGTGTACGAGGTGTTGTTCGAGTTTGGAAGTGTCAGGTAGGAGCATAACTGCTAATCTAAGAGAAGGGATTTCACATTCAATGGGTAAGATCGACTCCACACCATGCACTAACTGGAAAGGAGAAAAACTGGTGGAAGTCTTAACCGAGGTTTGATATGCCCAAAGCGTAGGGTAAAGCATGGTATGCCAGTCATACTTGCTCTGGCTGACAGTTTTCTGCAAAATGTTCTTGACAGAATTGTTCATGGCCTCTACTTGTCCATTTTCCTAGGGGTAGTAAGGGGAAGAATGACCATGTTTAAACCCCACTTTCGATGCTAATTATTCCATCATTTCATTCTGAAAGTGATTTCCATGATCAATGACAATCTGACTCGGGATTCCAACCTGGCTATAATTTGATTGAACACGAAAAAAGTAGCAGTCTTACCATCGGATTTAACTGTAGGCATGGCCTTGAACCACTTAGTAAAGTAGTCTACGACCACGATAATATGTTGATACCCCCCAGCCGAAGTTGGGTTTCAATCCAAAAAATCCACCCCCCACTTGGTGAAGGGACCGACGATAATAATCGGGTGGAGAGGGGCTAGATGCGAGCACATATTCCGAGTGAACACCTGGCAGGGGTGACACTTCTTGACTGCTTTGACACAATCTTTAAAAATAGATGACCAAAAATAACCAGCTCGCAAAATTTTATGGGCTGTCGCAAGCCTGGATAAATGACCACCACAAGCCCCACTGGGACAGTCGTTAAGAACAAACTCAACTTCTTCGCGAGTCAAGAAACAACACAATATATTGTCTACTCCTCAACGATATAAAGTGTTGTAGATGATAAGGTAGTTCTTAGCTTGATATCATATACGTTGTCGGTCATCTCTTGAAATATGCTGAGGGAAATTCAAGGTTTGAAGATAGATCAAAATATCTCCATACCAGGGGTCTGACGATGAAACAAGGAAAATGTGTTCATCCGCAAATGAGTCAACATGAATAAAATCCTCATATAACCGAGGGAAGTCAGATATTAACTCGGAAAAAACTAGCGATTTCTTGGATTTCGTCGAAGCAAAATCAAGATCAAATTCTTGCAAGATGACAATCCTTTTATTATATTCCCCCCTATGATACCCCTAGTAAGGACGTATTGAAATGGATTGACATCAACAACCACTGTAGTTTTGCAAAGCAATATATAGTGTCGTAATCCCTGAACTGCGTGAACGAAAACCAAAGCTAGCTTCTCAACATGAGAATACTTGAGTTCAGGGCCGACTAAGTTTCGACTAAGACAGTAAATGACGTGCTCACAGAGCTCATCATACTCCTGAACTAAAACCATACCAATCGTCCTGTCAGACGTGGTAATATAAAGCAAGTAATCTCTATTATAGTCCAGAGGCTTCAACAGAGGCATCGATACCAAGGCTTTCTTCAGAGCATCGAAGGATTTCTGGGCTCACTCATCCCAGATAAAAGGAGTGTCCTTCTTCAAGAGACACATGAAACCCTTAGTAATATTGGCATAATTTACTATAAACCAACGTAAAAAGTTAGCTTTCCCCTGTAAACCTTGAAGCTAATGAATAGTGCACGAGGGAGGCAATCGAAGTATTGCCTCAACCTTTAATGGATCCACCATGATCCCAGTCTCAGAGACTAAGAATCTTAGAAGACGACCTGACCTAACGTAAAAGATGCATTTATGAGGGTTCAAATGGATGCGGTAATAGTGTCATCTTTCAAAAACTAGCCGAAGGTGGGTAGAGTGATCCACTATCTTGCGGGAGTGAGCAACGAGATCATCGAGATAGCTTTCTACTATATGCTTGAGATCGTGAAACACAAAGGTCATAGCTTGTTGGAAGGTTGCTCCGACGTTTTTAAGGCCGAAAGACATTTTCGGTATGCGAAAGTACCTAAAGGAAAAATAAATGATGTCTTATGTTGATCCTCGGGCTTAATCTGAATTTGGTTGTATCCTGAAAATCCATCCATAAAAGAAAAAAATTTCGCTTCCTGCACACTCATCGAGAATCTGATCAATGAAGGGTGTCGGGAAGTTGTCTTTAGGACAAGCCTTATTTAGGACTGGAAAATCCATGCATACACATATGGTTCCTTGCTTCTTATTCACAGGAACGAGATTGGATACCCATTCAGTCAAGGGAACCGGGTAGATAAAGCCAACATTAAGCAATTTTTCCACCTTTGCCTTAATAGCTGGGGCCTTTCTAGGATTGACAACTCTAAGTCGTTGTTGAACAAGTTTGGCATCTAGGTAGGTTTTAATATCATGTTCGACAATTCGAGGGTCGATTCTTGGCATCTCTTCATATGACCAAGCGAATACATTGCGAAATTCTTTGAAGATCTCGGTGTAGATCAAAATTTCTTCCAACGAACAATCCGCACCGATGTATACATTTTGAACCTTACCAGGAATACGAGAGATATCGATTGTGATGGTAGGAGAGATACTCTCCATGTTTCCTTCGACATAAATGCCATGCGTATCAAGTGGAACTACAATGTGACCGATTATCTCGCTCAAGGTAGATCTAAAATCATCTTATTCGATTCTAGCAAGTTCTGGGAGGAAATAAGAGCGATGGTGCATATCATCCCATGGCCTATTAGAACCGTTCATGTCCTCTATGGTTGCTTCATCCAAGGGTAAATTATCATCGAGGCAGTCATGTGAGAAATACGATGAAGTGGCCCATATGGGATTAAGAACAAGATCTTCCTCGTTCATCTACGAGGCGACAAGATCTGGGTCGACAAAAGAGTCAAGAACAACCTGAAACACTATCTCAACTGTCGACAGTGGCATAGCCATTCCAGTATGTGACTGACCTTCACAAGATGCAGTCGAGGAAGGTAGGGTCCAAGGATCATTAAAATACAAAGTGTGGAAAGGAACATACCTCATTGACGAAGTAGACCTACTAGACATGGCATATATATGATGAATTGGTGCCACAAAATCAAAGGTACCCATAGGGGATGAATAAATTCCAACACCAATATTTTTAGTTGTCGACTGAGAATTGTAGATCACGGGGATTGACGGTCCAACTGATGCATTGGGGATAGCGTACACAAAGGACAACTTGTCTATCTTCATGATCTTCCCATCATGAGGAAAACATAGAGTACGAAAGATAGACGATACAACTACAATCATAGCATAAGTCCAATTACGTCCTAGTAACAAGTTATAATCGAGGGGTGCATCAACCACCTCGACATCCATCTCCATCGTCTTCCCACCTAAATGGACCGGGAAGGCAAGAAGAATACCGTGAGGGCAGAAAGAACGACCCTCAAAAGCAATCAACATGGTCAGAGATTGTGAAAGGGTGGGAGATCCAAGGGCTTTCCAACATATCAGGGACATCACACATGTTGCAACACCTTCATCAATAACAATACATTTGATGGTATACTTTGAGTAATCCACATGGATTTGGAATGCCACATGGTAAGGCAAGCGATGCTTCACATCCGTGACGTCAAACTTGACAACCTTAGAGACACAGGGATCTAGAGCTCCTAACGCCGATAACAAGGAATTCCTCTATGAAGGACACGTCTGGAGTACCTCCAGAGTTGACATCGTGCAAGGGGTTTGACCCAGATCTTCAACAATAGAGTAATTCTGGGCGACTCTAGCATTAGGGTTGTGGGTAGTGCACTTGAGTACTCCTTTCAGAATACGAGGCAGAGGCTTTGGTTTTTCAATCTGTAAAGGCGCCTCTGAAGGAGGGGGAGACTCTAGATCAGGTATAGTTTGTGAAGAACTGTAATCATGAGATTGAGTGTCTACATTAACCTGAGACTTGACCATATTGATGCATAGACGATCACCATCTTGTGTCGGTGGGTTTTGACTTCCACTCGCTGCATTTCCGACATTCGAGGAGCTTGAGGCCATGTGTTGATTATGTGGAAAAGGGTTAGTCAGCACAACAGGCGATAGAGATAAAAGCCTCGCAACTTTCACAAGTTTGGGGCACAAGTGGGTAAGATGATCGTCTGTACAAAGCTTGCCGGGAAACTTCACCTTTCACCTTTCTTTCTTTCCCTCACCAACATTATTATTCGACTTCTCATTATTACCGTTGTCCTTGGGTTTATTATTATTATTCCTCCCACCCTTATGATTGTTACCATGTCCTTTCGTTTTATTCCCTCCTGGTTGCTGGTTACCATTCGGGTTGGTCGACGATTGCACAGAATCTACATCCGCCGACTAAGTGGGAGTGGAGGACACAAACAAAGCTTTCCCTCCTACAAAATGGTTTAGAGACAACTCTTTCAATTGGCTTGTCACCAAGTCTACAAATTTCACATTTGCAGAGCATACAATACCATCGGCATGAGGCCCAGGCTTTTGTCTAGGGTCATAGCTTGACCTCGGTGCGTCCAAAAGAATTTCGTATAACATCCCATATTGAGCATATATAAGATCTAACTATTGGGATTTAAAAATCACTTCTTCCTCAGATGTAACTCCGGATGTCGAAACATCCTTCGAAATATAAGGCTGTAGAGATTTACAGAACCATTCCAAAAGGAACTTTGGAGGTATGTAGGCATTGATCAATCTCTTCCGTCTACGTCACTCTTGGATGTGATCCGAGATATGGGTGGCTTTGTCCTGGTGGAAGGCTGACATAAGTTCTATTCCAACATCGTAATGAACCAACAATTGGAAGTGATTGAGGAAGACTAAAACCATCTGATTAAAAGTTTCGTACACCCCCCATGGTAGCTCTATGTACCATTTCGTTGCAACCCCCGTGAGGGTGCGTTGAAACAATCTTAAATGAATAGAATCATCGTTAAGGGAATTATAAGAGCACCAAAGATGAAAAGTAGTGACATGATCACCAGGATCCTCACCAGTCTTGCCTTCGAATTTCAGAATATCCGAAGGAAGCTTGGTGGGGACGAGGGGCTATGTCGGGTCATGACGCACATGGTCATTCATTAATCTAGACAATTCTGGCAGATTGAGTGTGGCCAAAAAAGGGAGACGGGGTTGCAACATTTGGCCCCAAGCTCTTGGGAAAGATTGTTGCTGGGAAATCACATCCCATCAAGGGTTCTGGTGTGCACCATGGCCCTGTCCGGGGTTGTAAAACCCCCCTACGAACTGATTCATAAGGGGTTGGTTAGGCACCATTCCAATAGGAATGTTATGATGAGGATTGTATATATTGCCCCCAACCGGAGTAGCTCCAGTTGGGGGTTTCCCAAGGTGTGAAACTGACCTCCTCCGGGTGTGAATCCGGAGGATAGAGGTGGATTTGTTATGCCAAACATGGAGGAGGTAGGTGTAAATGATGAAACATAAGAATCAACTTGTTCTCCAAGTTGACCACTCCATCCAGGAGCATTAAGACCAAGATTAGACCCAGGGTGAAAAGGAGGTAGGCTTCCAACCGTAGAAGTCGTTTGAGGGACATGAGCACTGCCAAACGAAAATGGAATCTGTAGAGGAGCCATGCCCCCAAGTCCAATACTAGTATTCGGGTTAGACATTGGAATGGAGGATGAAAATTGCAATGTGAAATTCGACATACCATAAGAAAAAGGGCTAGAGGCCGTAGAGATGGACTGAGTATTGTATCCATGTGTAAAAAAAATAGACCCAAAAGGGTTCGTCACAATGGGTTGAGTAGCAACCGCAGGCTGGATAGGAGTGATGACGAGAATTGTCGATAGTACAACCAGAGCGGTTGAAGGTGTCGAAGGAAAACTATTAACTATAATAGGAATGGGATTCAAAGGACTCTCAATGTCTTTCTGACTCAAATCAGTACTCATCCTTGTATGATCACAAGTCTGGTAGGTGGAGGTGTGTGTACCAAGTTTGATAACTTTACACTTTTTAGAAGGCAAAGACTCAAGATGTGGTGGTAATCTTAACAAATGACGAGACCTGCGGGGAAGCTAGTCTGACTCCACGATGACTCAAGACTTGAGATATAAAAACAAATCATAAGGCCAACTAATAATCAAAGAGCACACTAAAATAAACAAAAGGCCAATATGCACACAAACATGATAAAGTTGATGAAAGGGGCTTCCCTCCCTAAAGTAGGTATGCCTCGCCCAAGAGGGGCATGATCCCTGCAAAAGATCAGAGGTATCATAATCAGTTATAAGGGCCCTCATGGGATTAACAATCAGTTGGTCAGATTCCCTCGGAGAGGTAATCCTCCATAAAGGTTGTGTGTTGTTCGACTCTTATCTGACCCAGGGTACCTGCAGAATAACCCCTGCAAGTAACCTATGTGGTACCTATGCCAAGCAACTAAGCCACCACGATATAACTGATGCGTAGGTGAACAATCGTAAGTCATGTATACTGTATGGGAAGGGTAGAAAAGCCCGAAATCTCGAAAGCACCGCCTCTCACAGAGATAAAGGTTCTAGCAAGACCCCCATATACGAATAGATCCCCAGAAATATCTCTGACGCTAAGAAGGTATTGGGGGGATATCCCCTCAACCAACTTCACGCGACCTCGTGCTTAACTCTGGTGTAAGAGGGGCCTCCTAACATCACCAATTATACAATGGATTTTAGCACCCCCTTAGTCAAACACATATGTTGAATTTAATAGCCTTGGGGAAGTTTACTCACAAAATCCTATTCCAAGGCTCTAAATCCTAAGCTAGTTTGTGCACCCTAAAAAATATAAAATTGTTTCTAATCAATTTTAAATTTATTAGCATGGG
>JASDQU010241805.1:82032-93522 GCA_032191745.1 Picea mariana | reverse complement strand
TGAATGAATTATTTAGCTACCTTTCTAGCACCCTTTTCTTAATGGATATTATCTGCTTTCCCAATGCTCTAGAAAATGAAATACTCATTATGACAGTTTTATTCTAACCTATCAATCTAAATGGAGGTCCAAGGGTGGAGATACTAAATAGAGATTTTACCCAATGTCCAATATGCAGATATCCAACATCAATTTAGCTCGTAGATTCACAGTTACTTCTATCTTCCCCTAGGCCATCCCTGTACACAGTACCTGTCATTCCCACATCCTGATGACCTCCTTTACAAAGGAAAACCATCATACGCACATACCCATAGTTCAAAAGATTTTCATCCTTATCTTACCATACTTGCACCCGGACGTATCAATGCAACACAAATTTAAATGCATCAAACATTCAATATTAGGCTCCATATATGCACCAACCAATGCTATGGAAATGTATGCAGAGATTTATTTGAATCCCATTTATAACTTAGTGCTTATGCAAATTGCAATATGCTTGAAATGATTGATAGCAGATTGTTATTAACTAGCCGAAATGTTGTGATCCTCTTATTTTCTGCCAAGAACAAATCATCTATACTTTGGCAGGAATACGCATGGTTCAGATGTTTGTGTTTTGGATTTTAAAACATAGGTTAGGGGATAAATTCTTTTGGGTGTAGTACAGATTGTGGTGAAATAGAACTACGGTTTCTCAATTACCAATTCGTGTGGCATCAAAAGTGCCTGACCCTTTGAACAACCTTTCCTTATAGTACATGGATTCTCTCAAGGAATTAGACTTGATTTCTTATCTCTTTTCCTCGTTATGTTCTGTTGATTAGTTTCATGAGAATATGTTTTTGCCAGTTTAATTACTCTCACTGCTACTTACGTTAATTTATCATATGGTGTTCGGATCCTTGCTTTTGCAGAGCTGAAGCAACAAAGTGGATTGTGGGTCTGTCTTGCTCAATACAGGATTCTGAGGCTCAATAATACAGTGTCTTCTTTGAATATTCAAAGAGTATTCTTGAAAAATACTATTGGATCACAAACAGATACAGCACCAGTTTGTGGTTAATATGTATTTTGATTTAGTCAGAGGTAATATGGTGTATACTATATCTCCGGTAAGAAAGATTAAAGTCCCAGTTTAATCTAGAAGGTGAAATTTAGAAAACCAATTGATTATAATGTTGAAGTATTGCCAAAGCTTGTATATAAAATGATGTCATCTTGCATGATTTCAGGGTTCTTTTTCTTTACTTGTTTTATATTCCTATGATTGTGATAATAGAAAGGGCTCATTTGTAGGAGCTTGTTGCCATGGACCATATACAAACATCAACAACCTTAAACTTTGTACTGGTAAATGTAAATTCACACTGAAAGAGCAAACTGGGGTATTCAGTGAGGCACTTACAATCTATTCAACAAGCATGCTTACCATGTTGAGTTAATGTTTCATTTGGTTAATATTATTGTTTACTTAGTCTAATTAGAGAATCATTTATTAATGTTGTTAGTGTGCTATGTGTCCAAGAAACATCGTAAAATTATCATTCATTATTTGACAACCTTAAACTTTGTACTTGTAAATGTAAGTTCACGCTGAAACAGCAAACTGGGGTATTCAGTGAGGCACTTACAATCCTATTGAATAAGCATGCTTACCATGTTGAGTCAACGTTTCATTTGGTTAATATTATTTCTTAATTAGTCTAATTAGGGAATCATTGATTAATGTTGTTAGTATGCTATGTGTCTAAAGAAACAGGAAATTAGTGTGCTATGTGTCCAAGAAACATGGTAAAATTATTATTTTGCTCTGTTTGATATTTTATCTCTCACACTGAACTCTCAGGGCTGCTATTTTCTACACTTTATTAAGTCATATGGATATATGGATATTGAAAATGCAGGTTTCCACAGTTCATAATGTTGAGATTGTTTTTCTGGATAACGTTGGACGTTTCAAAAGCTTGCACACAGTTTTATCCAGAAAAACAATCTCAGCATATGAATATTGTTTTATATTATACATAAATTATACACAGTAGTGTTTTTGGCTCCTCCTTTAAACTATACACAGTAGTGTTTTAGCTCCTCCTTTGGGTGTGGGTCAAATAGAAAAGAAACAACACACATGAATAAAAGAGACGGAAACAGATTCTCGGCACTTGCAGAAACAGATCTACAACTCGTCTTGTTGACAAATCCACACCTAATCGAATCTGCTCAAGGCTTCTAGTTACTTCACGACCGATTGCTATCAAATTCACGTTGCATAAGCGTGTTGACATTCGCTGGTGTTTGATGTAAATCGCCGTCGTGAAGTTGTGAAGTGCTGCTATTCAAGAGATTCTTCAGAAACTAATCATCAATAACAGCTGAGATGTTAAATGAAGTGTTGCCCATACCGTAGACCACGCCTTCCATATCAGTTTTTTGTTGCTGTGCGTATAAGTTGCAAAAGCATTTGACAATTTAGGTGTCTAACACGCTTCGAAGTGGACTCCGTCATGGTCTGTCACCGTTTAAACCTGTTGGTCTAGTGCTTTGAACTTTATTTTTATTCCTTTTTATTAATTCGCCCAAATTGGTAGAAAAGAAAATTATTTTAACGTCCATGAGGCTAACAATAGCGTATGGGACAGACCACCTCACACACTGATTTCTGCATTTCAGCCCTTTTCCTATTCAACTTGATGATGAGCTCCCCCAATTTCGTCACTGTCCCCTCGCTGAATAAATTATTCCAAGAGCTAGCTGTCAAGATACTTACATAGCTGTCTCTACTGTCTTTGAAGGCTTTACACTCTAAAATGAAATGTTCTTCTATTTCCACTTTTCCGGAGGTGCAAAACATACACACCCTTTCTTCCCAAGCTTCTTTTGGTCTTTTCCAATCCCCGGTTTCACAACGGAGTTGATGGGAATTGGTTCTTAACTAGGCAATAAGCATTTTCGCTCTCCAAGATATATCGGCCCCTATGTACGTTTTTTTATGATGATTGTATGTGGGGTTAAACTCTTCAATATAGTACTATTTCTTTCTCCCTGGCCCTTTATCCCAAGTTCGCTTGTGAAACCTATCAATAACAAAAGTCTTTATTTCTTTATTGTTCGTAGGGCACCTGTTCAAGTGAGTATCCCATTTACTAAGCCATTTAATATTTTGCTGCATCCACGTCTTCTTTCTTTTGCACAATATATCATTGAAGACGACCTTAGGCCACCGACTATCTTCCATTTGCTCAATTTTTTTTAGATATCTTATGAGACGCACCATAGAAATTGCTTCAATAGGAGCATCCCCCATTTCACTCAGCATGATATCATAAGGGACTGAACTTTTAATTTTAAACGTGTTTGTAATCAAGCGTTTTTTAATCTTCTCAATTTGCGTCCACTGTAAGTCAAATGTACTGCTGGCCCACACTTCACAACCATAGAGAACCACCGAGATCACTAAAAGCCCAAAGAGAGTTGCATAGTCTTCCAATCCCATAGCTCTGCCTCTCTGCACCTATTTTGGAAAGCATAGAATGATTTCCAACCTCCCAAAGTTCTTTTCTTTCTGCAACCTTCCCTAGATTTTTGTTGAAGTCAATTCCAAGGTATTTGTAATCTGCCACTTCTTCAAGAGTGTTGCCTTCAAAGTAGAACTTATGTTGATTATGTTTGCTTTTGCTAGAGAAAACTACCACTTTTGTCTTGCTAGTATTGACTTGCATCCCCACTGTACTACAAAAGTGCTCAAGGGAAATTAAATGTTCTTGCAACCCAAGAGCAAATTTAGCAATCAGAATGAGGTCGTCTGCATACAAAAGAACCCTTATCACAAACTCGCCCAAAAGAGCACCATCACCCTCCTATAAGTTTAACCACTCTTCAAGTTTGTCTATATATAAACCAAAAAGGGTAGGGGACAATGGGCACCCTTGCTTGACCCCGATATCACTCCTAAAACTTTCGGAGGTACCAACTAACGTTTTGATTTTGACTTTAACCTCCTCATATAGCCTATGGACAGTTATTCTCAGATGCATAGGAACCCCAAGTTCCTCCATTCTATGTCAAAGCTTATCTCTAGGGACAGTGTCAAAAGCTTTTTTGAAATCGATAAAGCAACAAAAGGCTTCCTCTTTTTTCTCCCACAATTTTTCAGTGATGTGCCTTAGAGTTATACCGTGATCAATCGTTGAGTGTTTAGGTCTGAAACCTGCTTTCCCTTTAGCACGCTTATCTCCTTCTGCCCACTTGTTGATTCTATTTTCTAGCATACTTATGAATAGCTTTGCAAACAAGGGTTTATCATTATGGTCCTATAGTTGGAGGGATTGTTGACATCCCCGCTCTTGAAAAGCGGTATCGCTAGGCTTGTTTTCCAACACCCAATTTTTTGATACCCGCCTCAATCTCTTGCACGGTGAAGAGCTTAGTAGTAGTGTTGACCAAGGGGGCGGTCAACCTTAGGATCTTGCTCATAAAGCTGCTTTGCTCATAAAGTTGTGATATTATTTTTCGTTTCTTTCTTTCTTGTTTGAATTTTTTTCCAAAATAACTTGGAGTTATTTTTCCCCAAGAAGATTAGTTCCTCCCTTCTTGAGATCATGAAATCAACTTTTTTATTTCTTACAATTTGCTTGTAGGATTTTATGTTTATTTCTTTCCAGCTTGACTCTTTCAAAGTTTGTTTTGTTGTTTTGCATTCCTCACCAAACCAAGCATTAACCGGAAAGTAGTTTGTTTCAGATTTCCTAATTTTTGCTCTTTTGCATTCTGTAAGTGCGCTTTGAATTAAATTTGTTAGCTCATGACTATGGAGGCCTTGGGACGGAATTTTCTTCTTGTTAAACAACCTCTCTAGCGCTATCTTGAAGGTGTTACAGTTTGTTTGAGTCAAAAGAATCCTACCCTTTGAAGGAGGTTGTTGAATGCACTGATTTTTTGTCTCACGTTGTTGTTGTTTAGCCCAAGTGAAATATAATAGATCAATTTATGATCATATTTCAACTCTCACAGTTGTTCACCAATCAAAACTTCCTCCATTTTCTCACACAAGCCATGTGAACAAATTGCATAGTCTACTACACTTGCTCCCTTGTAGGTATTGCAGGGGGAAATTACCATAATTCATCCATCTAGCCAACCCATTACAAATGACTAAGTCAAATGCTCCACATAGAGTAAGCAGTTGTTCCCCAAAAAAGTTACAGCTTTTGTTGTCCTTTGAAACTCTTGTCCACTGATGATTTATATCTTTGTAAGCCAAATGGGATTGCATTCTTCCTTACAGCGAAGAATACTAACTTGTTCACTTGTTGTCCTAGCATTGAAATCGCCCACTATAAGGACTTCACTTAGTTGAGAGTATGTTGCAATATCGTTTTTTAATGCTGCAAAAGGGTCTTTGTGGTCAAGCCCCCTACTTTTGTAATTTTTTGAAACTTGTGGGGCAAAATAACATGTTGCAATTCTGATGATGTTCCCATTTTCTGATATTTTAAACCAAATGAATTGTTTATTTGAGTCTTCTCTTTCTAACTGAATGAGACGACCTTTTTTTTTCCTCACTAAGACCATGATACCTCCGTGACCTTTACCATTCTCAGTTGCCTTGTTCCACACTACCATCTTCACATACCCTTCAAACAGAGGTGTATTGCACCCTTCATGCTCATGTGTTTCCAATAAACAAATTATGTCTCTATCTTTCACGATAGGTCCTACCCCAAGTCCCCGCCTCCAAGGATAACCTCTGCAGTTCCAACAAACTAGTCTTAAGAAAACTTGGGTATAACCTGATTGCTATTTTTTTTGGCCTACAAGACTCAAAGTTGAGTCTTCACCCCTATTTGCCCATACTGGCCTTGTTGCATAGTTTCCTACGAATGAATTTGTTGTCGCTTCTTGACTACCAACTTGATGTCTGGTTTTAGAATGAGGAACAAAAAAGGCAGTAACAGCGTTGCCTTTGAACATACATGTCCTTTTTCCCTCATCCCTTGCTACCCTAACCTTTGACATCTCTTCCCTTCTTTCCTCTTGCTGTCTAATAGTTAAATCTTCGTATAGAAAAAAGCGAGAGCCCCTCAAGAGTTGCTTCTTTCCTAGGAGAATTCGCTTGTCACGTATGCTTGACATGATGACTTTTATGGGCCTAGCTCTCTCGCCATTGGGCTTACCCACCCTCCATGCTTAGCAAATTCGACCTTGCCAAAGCAACTTGTCCTTCAAAAATTCACTTGCAAGATCAAGAGTACATTCATTTTTTCCACACTCTCTTACACCTTTGATAATTATGTTTGTTGCTCTGGCTTGTCTTTCTTTGATTTCTCTATCCTGCATGTCGTCCCCCTGGTTGTTTGTTTCTTTTTCCATTTTAGCAGAATTGCTAATAACTTGTTCTCAAGTTTTAGAATTTTTTGTAAAATCTTTTTTCTCTTCATCTCTTTCTTTCCCTCTATTATCGCTCTGTAAATTGCCTTGGCTGAGGAGGCAAATCACAAAGGTAACCATAGACCAACTTGGGGCTGGAAGCTAGCCCTTCCAACCAGAGAGGGCTCTCTCTCTTCAAATCAATCACTGAAAGGATTGGTTTGGTTTAACTCAAAGGCTAGATCTCTAAGATAAATTTGGGTTTATAGTGTTGGTGGCAATGTGGAAAGAAAGTTTATTGGGCAATGGAGTCACAGAGAAGTCAGAAATCAGTGAAGGTTTATTGGATACTTGGTAAATTGAAAAGTGACTTATCAGAGGGAAGCTAGAGAGCACTGTTTTACGCCAATTTGATGTTGTTGTAGATAGAAGATTACAGAAAACAAATAACCCCTTAGGGCATCTAACAAGGATGAATCCCAAGGTGATTATGGTAGAAGGACAAATGAAATTACATGCAACAAAACATCAGCTACAAATGAATTATGATACATACAATTCAGATTAACACAAAGAAGAAACCATATAACATAGATGCATTTAGACTGGAAGACAAAACTGTAAGATCACGTGCATAAAGTAGCACAATCACATGTATCTTTGGAGTCAAATCTCAGGGACTTCTGATCCAATAATTTCATTAATGTCAGAGAGAAATTATAAAAACGTATTCAATAGTCTCTTTTTTACAAACTCTCCCACCTTAGCTCTCGTAGCTTCATGAAATATATACAAAAAATATCTTTCCATGCTGTCAAATTAGAATTCTAACAGCGTTCCTAAGTTAAGAAACAATTACAAATCTCTTGGCAACAAAATCTGAACTAATTGCTGAAAAAGAGGAGTCAAAGTTGATTCATTAATTACAAGATAATAATAGATAAATCCACTTTTGAAACCATATCCTGATGATCTTTGACCTATGGCATTCGTTGTAGATGAGGTGGCACGCTTTCCTACTCTTCCTTGTTGATCTGGAGGCATTCTAGAAGCTATGTCACAGTTGCGCAGCAAGTCTGTTGCGCAATTGTAACCTACAGCAAAAAACACAACAGATTGCATAGTAGATTGGGAAAATAGGGGTCAAAGATGACATCATATCTCCCAAATAAAAATAGATTTTTCAAAACTGAGAGAGGTTTTTGTAGATGAAACCGTGCTTGAGAAAAACCTCTCTCAGTGTTCTAAAATTCTTCTCCATATTCTTGAGATTTGCGCCCAAAGATGATGACCAAAACATTAAATGCTTAAATCTGGAAAAATGGGTTGTAAAGATTCATTCAAATCTCCCCAACTATGACACTTGTTGCAAATCTACGAGAGGTTTTTATTATTTGGTCTGTCCTTGACAAAAACCTCTCTGGGATTTTCAAAAATCCTCTCCAGTTGGTCAGAAAGTGATCTTCAAGTTGACCACTAAACCAGTCATCTGTGTAGCGTGCCCTGCAACCTATGCGCAGCAAAATCCAATGCGCAGCAAATGAGAGCATCAACCTTTGCGCAGTGCACAGCAAATAAAAGCAGCATCCTCTGCGCAGCAATGAACAACAACGTCCTCATAATACTCAATTTGCACAACATTAGGAAGTTGCGCAACAACTTGTACAGCACTATAATTTGCTTGATGATGCCACGTGCCTCCAACAGATTTGAGCTTATGAAATCTTTAGGACCATGACAAGACTGACTATAAGTGACTTGAATTGACCTCATGATCTTTCATTATGACTTTTTAGTGATATGAAAACCCATACCTTTGGCACCAAGACCATATGTTTCATGACTCAACTTTATTTTATGACCTTACTCAAACACATTTATCAATCACAAACCCATCGTTTCATAACCTAAGAGAAATCATGTCATGGTCTTTATGAGACCAAAGCATGACTTTACCCTATCATACATTTTTTATTCACATCCTAACAACCTATTTATAGGACACTAACACAGGCTCCAATGGGGATGGCATCCTCCCTGTGAGGTGGAAAAGAATAAGCATACTAGTAGCCTAATCCATTGGGTTGATCCCAAACCGTTGATATATGCAACCTGCACTTTCTCCTTACTAGACCATCTGAAAATCAATCCAATCTGAAAACTGAACTGTCCATTGTTGAAATCAAACTTTAAAACTGCTCAAACTATGAGCTTATTGATAATTACTCCTACTCTACTCGAAGAGATGATTTCTTTCTTACGTGTAAGCAGACTTCCAAAGTATCCATTCAAGTAATAGCATGACTAAGGGAAGGTCTGGAATGTGCTTTGGAAAAACAAAATCTTGAAGCAGCTCATTTGAACATTTGCAAGCAAATTCAAATTTGACAAAATATGGAAATTTGGGGTTGCTTACTGACTCGAGAAACACTGCAAAAGGATCTTCAAATAAGTGCAAACTGATGTCATACTCATTGAATAGATTAGAACTTTGCTCCAAGTGATTTATGTGCCATAAATTTACCCCTTCACCTGCATCTTTTCTTTCATGCGATTTACTCAATAAGTCGTCATAAGAAGTCTAGAAATCTGCATTAGATGTTGAAACAAAACCTTTACTAGCTTGAAAGACACGGTTGATTGATCATCAACTTCATTTTCAAACTCATGGTTTTTCAATGGCTGTAAATTTTGGTCGTTAAAATTATCCATATAACCAGCTACTGGGTCATGAAAAACAAGAGGAGGTTGTTGCAATTCCTTGCCCATTTTCTCCATCAAGTCTAGATGACTTTGCATCGGTCTATACTCCTTAACTTCATTAATGGTCTTAAAATTTTCTCTCAATAATTTAAATGAAGAAAGCATAAGGGAAAAGAATTTTCGTTAGCAAACTCACTATTTTCTCCATGTTCACTGACATAACTGTGGAATTGTTGACTTATAACACTATGAAAATTCTCCTTTAGTAATTGGAATGAAGAAAAGCACAAGGGTATAGTATTTCCTTCACATGATTCAGTGCTTTCCTCATGTTCTTCATCGTTGTCACAACTGAAACATGCAGGTTGATCGTTTTCCTTAAACTATTGAAACTGAACATTTCCTGCTGAAAAACATTCAATTGGCTACTCTGAAAAATCAACCTCATAATTATCATTATATTCATCACATTTGGGCAAGTCAACTACATCTGCAATGTCATCCACAAGGAAAAAACTTGGTACATCAACTTTCTCTTCAATATCTCTTCAATAGGCTGATCCTTATCTTCTGCAACAATGTCATCATTGAAAAATTCAAAAAAATGCATGGAACAATCATTTTTTTGCTCATGTTGAAAAAGATCAGGATGTAAATCAGCTTCTTGTTTATGCACAACCTCATGTTCTTCCGCTACACCATCGTTCTTTGTATTTGCAACACTCTAAATTCTGATTTTGCAGCCTCTGACATGCTTGAAGATTGTCTTCCACTTCCTAAGCATCATCAAATATCTGTTGTAAGGTCTTAGATCTTCTTTCCATCAAAAGGAAAGACAAATCTGGATGAAAGGTTTTTGCATAATGGAGCATGGCAACAGCTTCAGTGGGTTGAATTTCATTGGGAAAGTTGTAATAAAGACTGGAAAATCTCCTACTGAACGTAGAGACAGTTTCATTGTTCTGCCTTTTCATGGCATAAAACTCTGTAAGATGTAGATCCAAAGATTTCCTCTTGCCCCAAAATTTCAAAAAGACATTCTTCAATTCCTCCCATGAGCTGATGGTCCCGGGCTGTAAGTGTCTAAACCACTCTTTGATCTCTCCTTGCAATGACTGGGAAAAATCTCTGATTAAAACATCATCATCCTTGATTTCAAAGAGGTCTGCAAAATGCTCAAAATCATGGACATGTTTTTCAGCGGAAATCTTCTCAAGTTCACCATCGAACACAAATAGGTATCTATAGTGCTTTGTTGGAAAGTCATGAAGTATAGAAGGTAGTTTCAAAGGCTTGTATCTGCCTGTGATCTTGTTAAGTGTAGAATCAGGTACAAGAGATGGTATATCAGATTTAGTATCTAGAGGCTCATTAGCTTGGCTATTGTTATCATTTAGATCTTGTTCAGGGTCACCAACACAAAAATGAGATGTATTTATAACTTCAAAAGAATGATATACAACTTTTAAAGGAGAGTCAAATGCAGATTTGTAATCTTCATTCGAATAATCACCACAGTCATCATGTCAAACAATTTTCAGAACGGGTTTGATATTTTCATTCTCATTCAATTTATATAATGAAAATTTATATTATTTATTCCATTCCAGTGATAAAATTTTATAATAATAATAATCTTTATTTAAAATCATTGTCAAACTAGACACTAAATTGGATTTGAACCTCTGACCTACAAGAAGGAAACACATGCTCTTAACCGTTAGGCCCATATATATAAATATATTTTAAAAAATCATAAAAGATCCATTTAT
The DNA here is from genome assembly GCA_032191745.1 of Picea mariana. Taxonomy (NCBI): domain Eukaryota; kingdom Viridiplantae; phylum Streptophyta; class Pinopsida; order Pinales; family Pinaceae; genus Picea; species Picea mariana. The sequence goes on along the minus strand of JASDQU010241805.1, from coordinate 82,675 downwards.
TAAAATAAAAATAATAAGGCCCTTGGAGTATACATGAGTTGGGGATGGAGTGAGGTCACTAGTTCAAACTTCTATTTACTTGAAGGTTATAGTGGTAGTGGTTGACTTACTTGGAGGTTATAGTGGTAGTTGTTGGAATACTCTAAGCCTAACAAAAGCTAGTTGTGGATTCCCAAATTTCTAGTAAAACAAAAAAGTTATATATTTTCATTTAAATTCAAACTTTAATCTTTGAATTTCCTATCTTTTCACACATACATAGTGGGAATATTAAAAAAAAAAATCTAAATTTAAAATGGACAAATCTATAAGGAGAAAATGATGGATAGTTGGTTGATTAATCCCTAAAATTTAAAAACTTTGATCATTTTTCTAATAAAACATAGACCAATGAAATTATTTTTCTTATTTTAGTGTGATTTTCAAAATGTTATTATCATAGTATACATTACCATTTAAGTATATGACGTGAAAGTGTAATTTTCAAAACTACACACAAGCACTTTGAAGCAAAGACATTTAATTTAATGTAATTTGGTATTATTCTTCTGACATATCCAAATTGTACAATTATAATATTAAGAACCATTCATGTGGATCTTCCACGCACATTCATTGTTTCTCACTCATCAAGAAGTGTGTA
>JASDQU010241805.1:68862-81982 GCA_032191745.1 Picea mariana | reverse complement strand
TATGGGACAGACCACCTCACACACTGATTTCTGCATTTCAGCCCTTTTCCTATTCAACTTGATGATGAGCTCCCCCAATTTCGTCACTGTCCCCTCGCTGAATAAATTATTCCAAGAGCTAGCTGTCAAGATACTTACATAGCTGTCTCTACTGTCTTTGAAGGCTTCACACTCTAAAATGAAATGTTCTTCTGTTTCCACTTTTCCGGAGGTGCAAAACATACACACCCTTTCTTCCCAAGCTTCTTTTGGTCTTTTCCAGTCCCCGGTTTCACAACGGAGTTGATGGGAATTGGTTCTTAACTGGGCAATAAGCATTTTCGCTCTCCAAGATATATTGGCCCCTATGTACGTTTTTTTATGATGATTGTATGTGGGGTTAAACTCTTCAATATAGTACTATTTCTTTCTCCCTAGCCCTTTATCCCAAGTTCGCTTGTGAAACCTATCAATAACAAAAGCCTTTATTTCTTTATTGTTCGTAGGGCACTTGTTCAAGTGAGTATCCCATTTACTAAGCCATTTAATATTCTGCCGCATCCATGTCTTCTTTCTTTTGCACAATATATCATTGAAGACGACCTTAGGCCACCGACCGTCTTCCATTTGCTCAATTTTTTTTAGATATCTTATGAGACGCACCATAGAAATTGCTTCAATAGGAGCATCCCCCATTTCACTCAGCATGATATCATAAGGGACTGAACTTTTAATTTTAAACTTGTTTGTAATCAAGTGTTTTTGAATCTTCTCAATTTGCATCCACTGTAAGTCAGATGTACTGCTGGCCCACACTTCACAACCATAGAGAACCACCGGGATCATTAAAAGCCCAAAGAGAGTTGCATAGTCTTCCAATCCCATAGCTCTGCCTCTCTGCACCTATTTTGGAAAGCATTGAATGCTTTCCAACCTCCCAAAGTTCTTTTCTTTCTGCAACCTTCCCAACTTAGATTTTTGTTGAAGTCAATTCCAAGGTATTTTTAATCTGCCACTTCTTCAAGAGTGTTGTCTTCAAAGTAGAACTTATGTTGATTATGTTTTCTTTTGCTAGAGAAAACTACCACTTTTGTCTTGCTAGTATTGACTTGCATCCCCACTATACTACAAAAGTGCTCAAGGGAAATTAAATGTTCTTGCAACCCAAGAGCAAATTTAGCAATCAGAATGAGGTCGTTCGCATACAAAAGAACCCTTATCACAAAGTCGCCCAAAAGAGCACCATCACCCTCCTATAAGTTTAACCACTCTTCAAGTTTGTCTATATATAAACCAAAAAGGGTAGGGGATAATGGGCACCCTTGCTTGACCCCGATATCACTCCTAAAACTTTCGGAGGTACCAACTGACGTTCTGATTTTGACTTTAACCTCCTCATATAGCCAATGGACAGCTATTCTCAGATGCATAGGAACCCCAAGTTCCTCCATTCTATGTCAAAGCTTATCTCTAGGGACAGTGTCAAAATCTTTTTTGAAATCGATAAAGCAACAACAGGCTTCCTCTTTTTTCTCCCACACTTTTTCAGTGATGTGCGTTAGAGTTATACTGTGATCAATCATTGAGTGTTTAGGTCTGAAACCTGCTTTCCCTTTAGCACGCTTATCTCCTTCTGCCCACTTGTTGATTCTATTTTCTAGCATACTTATGAATAGCTTTGCAAACAAGGGTTTATCATTATGGTCCTATAGTTGGAGGGATTGTTGACATCCCCACTCTTGAAAAGCGGTATCGCTAGGCTCGTTTTCCAACACCCAACTTTTTGATACCCGCCTCAATCTCTTGCACAGTGAAGAGCTTAGTAGTAGTGTTGACCAAGGGGGGGGTCAACCTTAGGATCTTGCTCATAAAGCTGCTTTGCTCATAAAGTTGTGATATTATTTTTCGTTTGTTTCTTTCTTGTTTGAAGTTTTTTCCAAAATAACTTGGGGTTATTTTTCCCCAAGAAGATTAGTTCCTCCCTTCTTGAGATCATGAAATCAACTTTTTTCTTTCTTACAATTTGCTTGTAGGATTTTATGTTTATTTCTTTCCAGCTTGACTCTTTCAAAGTTTTCTTTGTTGTTTTGCATTCCTCACCAAACCAAGCATTAACCAGAAAGCAGTTTGTTTCAGATTTCCTAATTTTTGCTCTTTTGCATTTTGTAAGTGCGCTTTGAATTAAATTTGTTAGCTCATGACTATGGAGGCCTTGGGACGGAATTTTCTCCTTGTTAAACAACCTCTCTAGCGCTATCTTGAAGGTGTTACAGTTTTTTTGAGTCAAAAGAATCCAATCCTTTGAAGGAGGTTGTTGAATGCACTGATTTTTTGTCTCACGCTGTTGTTGTTTAGCCCAAGTGAAACTTAAATAGATCAATCTATGATCATATTTCAACTCCCACAGTTGTTCGCCAATCAAAACTTCCTCCATTTTCTCACACAAGCCATGTGAACAAATTGCATAGTCTACTACACTTGCTCCCTTGTAGGTATTGCAGGGGAAATTACCATAATTCACCCATCTAGCCAACCCATTACAAATTACTAAGTCAAATGCTCCACATAGAGTAAGTAGTTGTTCCCCAAAAAGGTTACATCTTTTGTTGTCCTTTGAAACTCTTGTCCACTGATGATTTATATCTTCTATAAGCCAAATGGGATTGCATTCTTCCTTACAGTGAAGAATACTAACTTGTTCACTTGTTGTCCTAGCATTGAAATCACCCACTATAAGGACTTCACTTATTTGAGAGTATGTTGCAATATCGTTTTTTAATGCTGCAAAAGGGTCTTTGTGGTCAAGCCCCCTACTTTTGTAATTTTTTTAAACTTGTGGGGCAAAATAACATGTTGCAATTCTGATGATGTTCCCATTTTCTGATATTTTAAACCAAATGAATTGTTTATTTGAGTCTTCTCTTTCTAACTGAATGAGACGACCTTTTTTTTTCCTCACTAAGACCATGATACCTCCGTGACCTTTACCATTCACAGCTGCCTTGTTCCACACTACCATCTTCACATACCCTTCAAACAGAGGTGTCTTGCACCCTTCATGCTCATGTGTTTCCAATAAACAAATTATGTCTCTATCTTTCGCGATAGGTCCTACTCCAGGTCCCCACCTCCAAGGATAACCTCTGCAGTTCCAACAAACTAGTCTTAAGAAAACCTGGGTATAACCTGATTGCTATTTTTTCTGGCCTACAAGACTCAAAGTTGAGTCTTCACCCCTATTTGACCATACTGGCCTTGTTGCATAGTTTCTTGCTAATGAATTTGTTTTCGCTTCTTGACTACCAACTTGATGTCCGGTTTTAGAATGAGAAACAAAAAAGGCAATAACAGCGTTGCCTTTGAACATACATGTCATTTTTCCCTCATCCCTTGCTCCCCTAACCTTTGACATCTCTTCCCTTCTTTCCTCTTGCTGTCTAATAGTTAAATCTTCGTCTAGAAAAAAGCGAGAGCCCCTCAAGAGTTGTTTCTTTCCTAGGAGAATTCGCTTGTCACATATGCTTGACATGATGACTTTTATGGGCCTAGCTCTCTCGCCACTGGGCTTACCTAGCTCTCTCGCCACTGGGCTTGCCCACCCTCCATGCTTAACAAATTCGACCTTGCCAAAGCAACTTGTCCTTCAAAAATTCACTTGCAAGATCAAGAGTACATTCATTTTTTCCACTCTCTCACACTTTTGATAATGTTTGCTACTCTGACTTGTCTTTCTTTGATTTCTCTATCTTGCATGTCGACCCCCTGGTTGTTTGTTTATTTTTCCATTTTAGCAGAATTGCTAATAACTTGTTCCCAAGTTTTAGAATTTTTTGTAAAATCTCTTTTCTCTTCATCTCTTTCTTTCCCTTTGTTATCGCTCTGTAAATTGCCTTGGCTGAGGAGGCAAATCACAAAGGTAACCATAGGCCAACTTGGGGCTAGAAGCTAGCCCTTCCAACCAGAGAGGGCTCTCTCTCTTCAAATCAATCACTGAAAGGATTGGTTTGGTTTAACTCAAAGGCTAGATCTCTAAGATAAATTTGGGTTTATAGTGTTGGTGGCAATGTGGAAAGAAAGTTTATTGGGCAATGGAGTCACAGAGAAGTCAGAAATCAATGAAGGTTTATTGGATACTTGGTAAATTGAAAAGTCACTTATCAGAGGGAAGCTAGAGAGCACTGCTTTATGCCAATTTGATGTTGTTGTAGATAGAAGATTAAAGAAAACAAATAACCCCTTAGGGCATCTAACAGGGATGAATCCCAAGGTGATTGTGGTAGAAGGACAAATGAAATTACATGCAACAGAACATCAGCTACAGATGAATTCTGATACATACAATTCAGATTAACACAAAGAAGAAACCATATAACATAGATGCATTTAGACTGGAAGACAAAACTATAAGATCACGTGCATAAAGTAGCACAATCACATGTATCTCTAGAATCAAATCTCAGGGACTTCTGATCCAATAATTTCATTAATGTCAAAGAGAAATTACAAAAACGTATTCAATAGTCTCTTTTTTACACACTCTCCCACCTTAGCTCTCATAGCTTCATGAAATATATACAAAAAATATCTTTCCATGCTATCAAATTCGAATTCTAACAGCCTTCCTAAGTTAAGAAACAATTACAAATCTCTTGGCAACAAAATCTGAACTAACTGCTGAAAAAGAGGAGTCAAAGTTGATTCATTAATTACAAGATAATAATAGATAAATCCACTTTTGAAACCATATCCTGATGATCTTTGACCCCTAGCATTCGTTGTAGATGAGGTGGCACGCTTTCCTACTCTTCCTTGTTGATCTGGAGGCATTCTAGAAGCTATGTCACAGTTGCGCAGCAAGTCTGTTGCGCAATTGTAACCTACAGCAAAAAACACAGCAGATTGCATAGCAGACTGGGAAAATAGGGGTCAAAGATGACATCATATCTCCCGAATAAAAATATATTTTTCAAAACTGAGAGAGGTTTTTGTAGATGAAACCGTGTTTGAGAAAAACCTCTCTCAGTGTTCTAAAATTCCTCTCCATATTCTTGAGATTTGCGCCCAAAGATGATGACCAAAACACTAAATGCTTAAATCTGGAAAAATGGGTTGTAAAGATTCATTCAAATCTCCCAAACTATGACACTTGTTGCAAATCTACGAGAGGTTTTTATTATTTGGTCTATCCTTGACAAAAACCTCTCTGGGATTTTGAAAAATCCTCTCCAGCTGGTCAGAAAGCGATCTTCAAGTTGACCACTAAACCAGTCATCTATGTAGCGTGCCCTGCAACCTGTGCGCAGCAAAATCCAATGCGCAACAAATGAGAGCATCAACCTTTGCGCTGCACAGCAAATGAAAGCAGCATCCTCTGCGCAGCAATGAACAACAACGTCCTCATAATACTCAATTTGCACAACATTAGGAAGTTGCGCAACAACTTGTACAGCGCTATAATTTGCTTGATGATGCCACGTGCCTCCAACATATTTGAGCTTATGAAATCTTTAGGACCATGACAAGACTGACTATAAGTGACTTGAATTGACCTCATGATCTTTCATTATGACTTTTTAGTGATATGAAAACCCATACCTTTGGCACCAAAACCATATGTTTCATGACTCAACTTTATTTTATGACCTTACTCAAACACATTTATCAATCACAAACCCATCGTTTCATAACCTTAGAGAAATCATGTCATGGTCTTTATGAGACCAAAGCATGACTTTACCTTATCATACATTTTGTATTCACATCCTAACAACCTATTTATAGGACACTAACACAGGCTCCAATGGGGATGGCATCCTCCTTGTGAGGTGGAAATGAACAAGCAGACTAGTAGCCTAATCCATTGGGCTGATCTCAAACCGTTGATATATGCAACCTGCACTTTCTCTTTACTAGACCTTCATCTGAAAATCAATCCAATCTGAAAACTGAACTGTACACTGTTGAAATCAAACTTAAAAACTGCTCAAACTATGAGCTTATTGATAATTACTCCTACTCTACTCGAAGAGATGATTTCTTTCTTACGTGTAAGCAGACTTCCAAAGTATCCATTCAAGTAATAGCATGACTAAGTGAAGGTCTGGAATGTGCTTTGGAAAAACAAAATCTTGAAAATAAAATGGCAACTCATTTGAACATTTGCAAGCAAATTCAAATTTGACAAAATATGGAAATTTGGGGTTGCTTACTGACTCCAGAAAGACTGCAAAAGGATCTTCAAATAAGTGCAAACTGATGTCATACTCATTGAATAGATTAAAACTTTGCTCCAAGTGATTTATGTGCCATAAATTTACCCCTTCACCTGCATCTTTTCTTTCATGCGATTTACTCAATAAGTCGTCATAAGAAGTCTGGAAATCTGCATTAGACTGTTGAAACAAAACCTTTACTAGCTTGAAAGACATGGTTGATTGATCATCAACTTCATTTTCAAACTCATGGTTTTTCAATGGCTGTAAATTTTGGTCGTTAAAATTATCCATATAACTAGCTATTGGGTCATGAAAAACAAGAGGAGGTTGTTGCAATTCCTTGCCCATTTTCCCCATTGAGTCTAGATGACTTTGCATCGGTCTGTACTCCTCAACTTCATTAATGGTCTTAAAATTTTCTCTCAATAATTTAAATGAAGAAAAGCATAAGGGAAAAGAATTTCCGTTAGCAAACTCACTATTTTCTCCATGTTCACTGGCATAACTGTGGTATTGTTGACTTATAACACTATGAAAATTCTCCTTTAGTAATTGGAATGAAGAAAAGCACAAGGGTAGAGTATTTCCTTCACCTGATTCAATACTTTCCTCATGTTCTTCATCGTTGTCACAACTGAAACATGCAAGTTGACTGTTTTCCTTAAACTATTGAAACTGAACATTTCCTGCTGAAAAACATTCAACTGGCTACTCTGAAAAATCAACCTCATAATTATCATTATATTCATCACATTTGGGCAAGTCAACTACATCTGCAATGTCATCCACAAGAAAAAAACTTGGTACATCAACTTTCTCTTCAATAGGTTGATCCTTATCTTCTGCAACAACGTCATCTTTGAAAACTTCAAAAAAATGCATGGAACAATCATTTTTTTGCTCATGTTGAAAAAGATCAGGATGTAAATCAGCTTCTTGTTTATGCACAACCTCATGTTCTTCTGCTACACCATCGCTCTTTGTATTTGCAACACTCTAAATTCTGATTTTGCAGCCTCTGACATGCTTGAAGATTGTCTTCCACTTCCTGAGCATCATCAAATATCTGTTGTAAGGTCTTAGATCTTCTTTCCATCAAAAGGAAAGACAAATCTGGATGAAAGGTTTTTGCATAATGGAGCATGGCAACAGCTTCAGTGGGTTGAATTTCATTGGGAAAGTTGTAATAAAGACTGGAAAATCTCCTACTGAATGTAGAGACAGTTTCATTGTTCTGCCTTTTCATGGCATAAAACTCTGTAAGACGTAGATCCAAAGATTTCCTCTTGCCCCAAAATTTCAAAAAGACATTCTTCAATTCCTCCCATGAGCTGATGGTCCCGGGCTGTAAGTGTCTAAACCACTCTTTGATCTCTCCTTGCAATGACTGGGAAAAATCTATGATTAAAACATCATCGTGCTTGATTTCAGAGAGGCCTGCAAAATGCTCAAAATCATGGACATGTTTTTCAGCAGAAATCTTCTCAAGTTCACCATCGAACACAGGTAGGTATCTATAGTGCTTTGTTGGAAAGTCGTGAAGTATAGAAGGTAGTTTCAAAGGCTTGTATCTGCCTGTGATCTTGTTAAGTGTAGAATCAGGTACAAGAGATGGTATATCAGATTTAGTATCTAGAGGCTCATTAGCTTGGCTATTGTTATCATTAAGATCTTGTTCAGGATCACCAACACAAAAATGAGATGTATTTACAACTTCAAAAGAATGATATACAACTTTTAAAGGAGAGTCAAATGCAGATTTATAATCTTCATTCGAATATAGCAAGTAAAGGAAAATTATTTTAACTTGTTCAGGAAAGGACAAGAGGTAACTGATGAAAAATAATAAGATCTCTTAGAAAAAATTGAAGCTTTGATACCTGGTTTTCCCATGATGTCCTTCCATGTCTCTGTCAATGGATCTCGTCCCCCAGTGGAGTCTTTGAATCTGATTGAAGCATAATTGGAGTCGTTGGGTGAATGGTATAACCTTCTTTGTGTTTGGCCTATGTTCACCATCAGAACTCAAATCTAATATTTGTCGTTTATCCCAGGGAAGATTTCACCTTTGGTCCCCATCAACGATGCCAAAATGTTATCGCTATGTAATTTGTCTTAGATGAGGAGGCAAATCACTAAGGTAACTACAGACCAACTTGGGGTTGGAAGCTATCCTTTCCAACCAGAGAGGGATCTCTCTCTTCAAATTAATCATTGAAAGGATTGGTTTGGTTTAACTCAAAGGCTAGATCTCTAAGATAAATTTGGGTTTATAGTGTTGGTGGCAATGTGGAAAGAAAGTTCATTGGGCAATGGAGTCACAGAGAAGTCAAAAATCAATGAAGGTTTACTGGATACTTGGTAAATTGAAAAGTGACTTATCAGAGGAAATCTAGAGAGCACTGCTTTACGCCAGTTAGATGTTGTTGTAAATAGAAGATTGCAGAGAGAAAAAATAACCCCTTAGGGCATCTAACAAGGATGAATCCCAAGGTGATTACGGTAGAAGGACAAATGAAATTACATGCAACAGAGCATCAGCTACAGATGAATTATGATACATACAATTCAGAATAACACAAAGAAGAAATCATATAACATAGATGCATTTAGACTAGAAGACAAAATTGTACGATCACATGTATAAAGTAGCACAATCACATGTATCTCTGGAGTCAAATATCAGGGACTTCTGATCCAGTAATTTCATTAATGTCAGAGAGAAATTACAAAAACGTATTCAATAGTCTCTTCCTTACACACTCTCTCACCTTAGTTCTCATAGCTTCATGAAATATATACAAAAAATATCTTCTCATGCTGCCAAATTCGAATTCTAACAACCTTCCTAAGTTAAGAAACAGTTACAAATCTCTTGGCAACAAAATCTGAACTAACTATTGAAAAAGAGGAATCAAAGTTGACTCATTAATTACAAGATAATAATAGATAAATCCACTTTTGAAACCATATTCTAATGATCTTTGACCTCTAGCATTCGTTGTAGATGAGGTGGCACGCTTTCCTACCCTTCCTTGTTGATCTGGAGGCATTCTAGAAGCTTTGTCACAATTGTGCAGCAAGTCTGTTGCGTAACAGTAACCTACAACAAAAAACGCAGCAGACTGGGAAAATAGCGGTCAAATATGACATCATATCTCCCGAATAAAAATAGATTTTTCAAAACTGAGAGAGGTTTTTGTATATGAACCCATGCTTGAGAAAAAAATCTCTCAGTTTTATAAAATTCCTCTCCATATTCTCTAGATTTGTGCCCAAAGATGATGACCAAAACATTAAATGCTTAAATATGGAAAAATGGGTTGTAAATATTCATTCAAATCTCTCAAAATATGACACTTGTTGCAAATATGAGAATGGTTTTTATTATTTGGCCTGTCCTTGACAAAAACCTCTCTGGGATTTTCAAAAATCCTCTCCAGTTGATCAGAAAGTGATCTTCAAGTTGACCACTAAACCAATCATCTGCGCAGTGTGCCCTGCAGCCTATGCACAGCAAAATCCTCTGCGCAGTGCGCAACAAATGAGAGAAGCAACTTTTGCACGGTGCGTAGCAAATGAAATCAGCGTCCTCTACGCAACAATGAAGAACAACCTCCTCTTAATACTCAATTTGCACAGCATTAGGAAGTTGCGCAACAACTTGTACATCGTTATAATTTGCTTGATGATGCCACGTGCCTCCAACGAAATTGAACTTATGAAATATTAGGACCATGACAAGGTTGACTATAACTGACTTGAATTTACCTCATGATCTTTCATTATGACATTTTAGTAATATGAAAACCCATACCTTTGGCACCAATACCATATGTTTCATGACTCAACTTTATTTTATGAGGTCCTTACTCAAACACATTTATCAATCACAAACCCATCGATTCATAACCTAAGAGAAATCATGCCATGGTCTTTATGAGACCAAAGCATGACTTTACCCTATCATACATTTTTTATTCACATCCTAACAACCTATTTATAGGACACTAACACCCTCCATGGGTGTCTGCTTATTCAATTGTTTTCCCTTCAGCTTTGGATGTTTTAGAGTTCATGACCTCTCTAATTACCACAACAGAATCTTCCCTGGTTTGTCCGACATCCTTCATGCCTTGCCATTCATCCTTTGCTACCAAAAGGGCTTTTTGCAACAATGTCACTTGATCTTTTAAAACTTTATTGTTTTCTGCTAAGCCCCAATTTTCTACTGTCAATAGCTAGATTTTAAGGTTTCCCTCATGCTCTTTGACTTCCAAAACCTCCAATCTCCTCTTGGAATTTAGTAACTCTTGCACATACAAGTCAGGTGACCAGGTGAAAGGTGTGGATGTGGGATTGTACAAGGCATAATCATTGTTGTCTTTAGTCCTTTTGTTGCTACACCCTTGCAAAAGAGGCTTGTTTGAGAGTTTATTACGGAGGGCCAATTTTTTCCTTGTCTGCTCCCATTTTAGACGAGCAGATCTACGCTTTAAAATACCCCGAAACTGTTTGGCATTGACCCAAAGCCACTTACATTCTTTGCTTGAAAAGACAATTTTCACTTGACCTAAATAGTTTGTTTCCCCAGATACGGGTACCTCTTGTCCATTTTTTATGTGTGTTGAATGTATTGCCATTGCCATAGGGGACAAGAAAAAAACACAGAATAAGGAACAGGACAATATATGTCTGTCTATTAGGGACAAAGGACTTAAAAAAATGACTGAAGACTATTGGGAGCCCACCTAAACCTCTCGCAGCTAAATGCCAAATCTTGCATTGTTCCTGTCGCAGTCGCAGCTTCCTCCTGCTATCCCTTTTCCCATCATTATCCCTGTTCCCCGCATCTTTCATCGTTCCAAACCCGTCGCTATTCCTGTTCCCTGAAGCTTCATGTTCCAGACTCGTCGTTATTCATGTTCCCCGAAGCTTCATGTTCCCTGCAGCTTCCTGTTCATTGCATTGCCAGTGAATTTGAATTTATATGGGGAGGCAAGGGGAACGTTAGCTTTCACTGCACTTCATGTCCAATTGAGGAACCATGGGTATGGTTGGAGTGAAGTATCTGCAAAGGTCCTGGGTTTTCGTTAGACATGTTTTGGACATGTTGGGTATGAGTATGAACAGAGTTGGACCAATCAGTGCTTTCATTTTACAGTCATCATGTCAAACAATTTTCAGAACGGGTTTGATATTTTCATTCTCATTCAATTTATATAATGAAAATTTATATTATTTATTCCATTCCAGTGATAAAATTTTATAATAATAATAATCTTTATTTAAAATCATTGTCAAACTAGACACTAAATTGGATTTGAACCTCTGACCTACAAGAAGGAAACACATGCTCTTAACCGTTAGGCCCATATATATAAATATATTTTAAAAAATCATAAAAGATTCATTTATTAAAATAAAAATAATAAGGCCCTTGGAGTATACATGAGTTGGCGATGGAGTGAGGTCACTAGTTCAAACTTCTATTTACTTGAAGGTTATAGTGGTAGTGGTTGACTTACTTGGAGGTTATAGGGGTAGCTGTTGGAATACTCTAAGCCTAACAAAAGCTAATTGTGGATTCCCAAATTTCTAGTAAAACAAAAAAGTTATATATTTTCGTTTAAATTCAAACTTTAATCTTTGAATTTCCTATCTTTTCACACATACATAGTGGGAATATTAAAAAGAAAATCTAAATTTAAAATGGACAAATCTATAAGGAGAAAATGATGGATAGTTGGTTGATTAATCCCTAAAATTTAAAAACTTTGATCATTTTTCTAATAAAACATAGACCAATGAAATTATTTTTCTTATTTTAGTGTGATTTTCAAAATGTTGTTATCATAGTATACATTACCATTTAAGTATATGACGTGAAAGTGTAATTTTCAAAACTACACACAAGCACTTTGAAGCAAAGACATTTAATTTAATGTAATTTGGTATTATTCTTCTTACATGTCCAAATTGTACAATTATAATATTAAGAACTATTCATGTGGATCTTCCACCCACATTCATTGTTGCTCACTCATCAAGAAGTGTGTAGCTTCTCCCATTGTTGCTCACTCGTCAAGGAGTGTGTAGCTTCTCCCACAATGCAGGCATTTCCTATTTGGATTGATCACTTCACAATGATGGTCGCTATTGATCAATCTCTCCCATACAAAGATTCTTCCCAATTTAGGATAAAACTCCAATGGTTACTTGTTATGCAGAGTTTCATTCTCCATTTGAAATCTCAACCTCCTCTCCTTCCCATATGATCGATTTGGCTTTATATTTGTATAATATTTTGCTTTCCTTAATTGTAACATTCATGACCTAGTTTGGATATCTGTCTATGAGGAGACTCTGCTATGACAAATATGTTAGTGATTGGCATGGATGGTCAATGTTGTGAGTGAGATTAAATGCCTCAAACCAGCAATCAATCCCTACACAACCACACCAATAGCACAATGAGTCAATAGCACCTTCGCCTACCTCTAATTGCACCACATAAGTAGTAACAACATCAACAACAACAATAGCAAGTGAAGGGAACTCCTTACCAACGCTCTGCTTGAGTAGGTAAGGCACTTACCTATTGGGTTAAAATGAGAAAGGTAGGTGGGGATAAATAAAATGAAAAGGATTATTCTCAACTCTTTTTTAGCAAAGGCAATGGAGAATTTATAGACAAACTTTATGGTAGGCCAACAAGTAGGGGAGGCTAGCTAGCTAGGGATAAGTTAATCGCTCATGGCTCTTGATGCATTCCAACAATTAAATGAGCTTGTAAATGGAAACTATGTAGGCTCGGACCTTTGAATGATATACGCTTTTTATGGAGACCATGGGTGTTTTGGGTTGTCAAATCTTGTGGAGGCGTAACACTCTTCATCAACACATAGACAATGGTTGTTTCATCG
>JASDQU010241805.1:17128-32659 GCA_032191745.1 Picea mariana | reverse complement strand
TTCAAAACTGTCCTGCATCTACTATTAATTGACAAAGATCAACACGCTTTGTAACTGACGATTAGTCCTGATGATGAATCCCGATTCGGATTCGAAACATCGATGACAAAAATGACACCAGATGTAAGATTTTCCAGTACACAAAAGGAAAGCGACGGAACACTAGGTTGTATCAACCATTGCTTATTCCAGATAGGCCTTGGGATGCAATAAGCATGGATTTCATGTTGGGATTGCCGAGATCACAAAAGGGAAGTGATTCCATATTTGTTGTATTTGATAGATTCTCAAAGATGGCACACTTTATGCCTTCCTAGAAAACTAATGATGCAACGCACATTGCAAATTTGTTTTTCAAGGAAGTTGTGAGAGTTCATGGATTGCCCCAGAGTATTGTCTCAGATAGGGACACTAGATTCGTTGGTAATTTATGTAGGACATTATGGAAGAAGATGGGGACAGAAATATCATTTAGGTTGGCATATCACGCTCAAACAGATGGACAAACTGAGGTGGTGAATCAAAGTTTAGGAAATTTGCTGAGGAGTATGGTCACTGGACATCATAGCCAGTGGGATCAGATTCTGTCACAAGCAGAGTTTGCATACAATGACTCACTAAACAGAAGTATAGGGAAGATTCCATTCCATATAGTATATGGAATTCATCCAATAGGAGTATCATAATTGAGAGTTTTGGAGTAGAGTGAATTCAGAAGCATTGGAGCAGAAGACTTCGTTGCATAAATGCAGAAGCTTCAAAATCATATCAAAGAGAAGTTGCAGAACAACAACAAAGAATATAAACACTGAGTTGATCAGCATGGGAGAGAACTTCAATTTGAAGTGGGAGATCAAGTTCTGACACATCTTAGGAAGGAAAGGTTCCCATGGGGAACATATAAGAAATTGAAATTAAATAATATAGGGTCGTGCAAGATCCTAAGAAAATTTGATGCTAATGCTTATGAGATAGAGCTACCAGAGGGTGTGGGTATATCTCCCATATTCAACATTTCAAACTTGTATCCTTACAGAGAAGATGATGCAAGAGGATCATAAGAACAAAAATAGATCTAGTGGGAGAAGCAGATGCCTGTAGCAGAAAATCCATAGATGGAGGAGATCATAGATCAAAGGATTGGTAAGAATACCACGAGAAAGACTTATTTTGAGTATTTGGTAAAGTGGAAAGGACACCCAATAGAAGATGTCAGTTGGGTAAATGAAGTAGATATTCAGAAGCATGGAAAGTCAGTGCAGGAGCTCATGGAAAGGAGTCCATGAAGTTTTGTCCAGAGGAGTATGATGCAGGAGCATCATCACCAAAGTGAAAGTGGAAGACAACTCAGTGCCCTAGCACACATTTTGAAGTTTTTTTTTAAATTTAAAGATGGCATGTCATGAAATGTCTTGAAAATATTGTAATTAAAGAATATCTTAAATGTTAAGAGATTAGACCATAATGTGAGATCGATGGGGATTATATTTTCTTTAATGTAGTTAATAGTAGAACAAATCTGAAGCATTCTCTCTTATCTGTTTGTATCGATCATTTATTGTAATAAAGCCTTAGTAGTTGAAATATTTTAATTTGATAGGATAACACTAAAGTAGTTAAAGGGAAAACGCTCTATGAGCCCTCTTGTATAAATATATGTATTTGTTGCCCAAATGGGGCTGTTGAGAGTTATTTGGCTGAAAGCTACTGAAAACTTGTTGAGAGCTGCTGAGAATTATTTGGAAGTAGTCGCTAAAGATTACTGTAGTTGTAACCTGTTGAAGCTTATCGAGTTGTATGATCCCATGTACATATCATTTAAATGAATATAACAAAGAAGTGTTGTTCCAAATGTTTGGTGTTGTTGTTACCGTGTCTATCTGAATGAATGGTAGAATTTTTGTTTAATTTCATTTCTTTGTTACTACTTATTCTTATGTTATGAATGCTTTACATGGTTGAATGTATAAATCTGTGAGGATTAGATAAGTTTCAATTG
The DNA here is from genome assembly GCA_032191745.1 of Picea mariana. Taxonomy (NCBI): domain Eukaryota; kingdom Viridiplantae; phylum Streptophyta; class Pinopsida; order Pinales; family Pinaceae; genus Picea; species Picea mariana. The sequence goes on along the minus strand of JASDQU010241805.1, from coordinate 30,660 downwards.
CTTCTCTTCTTCAAACTTATGCAAGGAGTGCATAGTGTCCGCAAGGTGTGCGTTGACAAAGTCTAGTTCGACTCATAAGCTTAGAAGAGATAAAATGTAGCTTTATATGAAAGGAGTGCATAGCGTCCGCAAGGAGTGCATTGAAAAAGTTCGTTTTGACTCAAAATATTAGGAGGGATAATGTGAAGTTATTTGCAAAGAGTGAAAAAGAATCATGCAAGATGTGTGTAGGCATAAAAACGCTCAAAGTCACATTGTTTAGGAGGAACAATTGAGTCATGTAAGAACTATTGCAAGGAGTGCACAGTTTCCCACAAAGGGTTTTAGTGGAAGAATCTTGTTGCAAGGTGTGCGCAGGGTCGACTTTGGCTAAGTGTAAAAGAAGTCTTCTTGAAAAGGCACAAGGAGTAAGTGTCGCAGAAACATCCCAGAGAAGCTTAGAAGTTCGAGAAAGAACAAGCTCGGGAGAGATAGAAGGTGGAAATTCTTCAATGGGGAGGAGTCCACTGAAAATTTCCTAACCTACGAGTAAGATCCATTCGGAGGAATCAGGATCTTTTCAGACCATGAGATCCAAGGAAGTTGCGTGAAAGATATTCTTTGAGTCCTTTGTCACTTCGCGTGTTCAGAGGTTTGAAGGTGTTTAAGGAGTGGGATCGTCGAAGCCCTGAAGTTGTGAAGTAAATCCAAATCATTGGTATCAAGGAGGATACATGGCAGTATATCAAAAATTCCTGGAGATAAATCTCCAGAAGATTTGTGTGGAGCAGAAGCGATTTTCGCAAAGTCGTGAAGGCGAAGAGACATGGACCGTTGAATCCAGAAAGGACATGCGATGGATATTTGGGTGCTGTGGGAGAAGGGTACTCCGAAGGAAAGCGGGAGTAGTGAAGTTGAAAGTCTCGAAGGCCGAAATCAACAAGAGTCGTTGATGGACAAAGGAACACATGGAGAGTAGATAATTACTCTAGAGAAAGGTCACTTCAGGGGAATTGGAGTGTGTAGGTGCAAGAACTCGCCGAAATCCAAAGTCGAGAAGGGGTCTAGCCTAAGTTTCTAATTGTGGTCATAAGGAAAAGAGGAGCTAGCCCTCATCATTTTAAAATTTACCAAAAGTACCTGTAAGAGGTTGTGCAGGTGGATCGAACTAGTGTGGGTAACAACAAGGGACCTGTGTGAAATTAAAATATGGGTCTAGAAGAGGCTCGAAGAGCTAATGCGTCTCAATTATTTGAAGATACTTCACCAAGAGGTCGTGAAACCCCTAAGAGGGAAGGGGTCCTGCATAAATTGAGCTTATTCAAAATTCATTGGAAAGATAACACATATAAGAGCATATTGGAACAAGGATTACAACTATTTTAGATATTTATCCTTAATATATTAAGGTTGTTATTTGAGTGTTGGGATTAGACCTCAATTAAGAATCAATGGAAATACTTGAATTTACAGGATATTAAGATAAATATGAAATCAATCCTATAGAATGGTTGAGGTTGGTAAAAGAATATAATATGACTCATTCGAAGGCAAGAAATTATTTTTTTGATGAATCTTGGAAGTGGTGTATGAGTGTTGATCAAAATACTAGATGTCACTGCACATGGGAAGAATTTGAAGAATTCTTCTCAGATAAATGGATTATGAATACAAAAATGGAGGAATTGTATAGAATTCAAGATGAATTAAAAGAAGCAAAGGAATAGATTAAGAAGAAGGGTGAGGAGCTATCTAAGATACGATCCGTTAATGAATCACTCATTAAGGAGGTTAAGAACATAAAGCAAGAAAAGAATAGTAAATCAAAGTGGGAAAATGATTAGTCAAGGGAAGATTGGAAAAAAGAAAGATGAAGAGATATGTATATTACAAAACCATAATAAAAAACTATTGGATGAGGTCAAGAGATTGAAAAAATAAAATAAGAATTGTCAAAATCAAGAAGAAAGAAGGATCTTGGATGAAGAAACTACCAAAATATTGGAAGATGAAATTTGAATGAAGGTTGCGGAATCCTTAAATACTGATGAGGTAAAATCAGAAATACAAGCCAGAATTGAAGAAGGACATAAAAATTTGTTAGATGGGATCACATTGCAACTTTAAAAGGAGAAACAAGACAAGATTCAAGAAGGTCAATAGAAGATACTTAAAGAAGTTTAACTCCATATAGAGGATGTACATGCCAAATATGATGGTATTATATCAAAGGCTAGAGAAATCAAAGACCAAGCAAAGATGATTGAGGATTCCATAGTAGTTGAAAAGAAGATAGATGAAATGCATGTGCAGAATGAAGGAAGACCATCAAATGTGAAACCGTATCGACACCCTCATTACCAAGAAACATTTCAAGGAAGAAAAGAAGGATGATATCAACATTATGAAGGAAGAAGATGGAATACTTGTCAATATTCATGGAACAAGGAATCACCAAAATACTCTTCAACAAGCTATTATCAGAGACCAACACCAACTGCAAATTGGAGAAGTTTCAACAAAAATATATGGAATCAAACGAAAGAAAATTATTCAACAAATAGAAACCAAGGATTAAGTCTGAAAATAATTTATTTTGCATGGATAGATCATCAACAATGCAATGAAGAAAGAAAGAACATAAGAAAATCATATTGCTTGGTTTCATCACATGTGAAGCCTTTAAATGAAAATCTTTGAGGAAAAATATTTTTGGAGGGTATTATGTTATGACCCAAGGGGGGAATATATATGGATAAATGTATATGATATGACCCCAAGGGGGGCATATATGGGCCTAAATGTACATGTAATGTGTAAATACGTATGTAATAGGGTCAGCCTAGTGATAAATGGGCCTCATGTGCAAGTGTGAATAGCTATATATAAGAGATCATGTATTCATTAGTGACAAGTGAATTGTGAAGTATGAAAGGTATTTGGTTATTTGGAGGGGGTTCCCCTATTCTTTAAGGATTTATTGTGTAACTTATCTATATTGTATTTGTGCTCCACATTGACATTTTGCACATGGTGTGTACTTTTGTTATTTTATGATATTTAAGAATTTGGATCATAACAACTAAGAAAAAATTTTGCTACAGAAATGTGAAAAATAGCTTGAAATGTGCATGCTAGGAGAATTGAATTTCTTCTTAGGATTACAAGTCACTAAAATAGATAAAGGAATATTCATTTCCCAAACTAAATATATCAAAGAAATGTTAAAGAAATTCCAAATGGAAGACAATAAATGCGTGTGCACTCCCATGGTCACGGGATGCAAACTAAATCTAGATGATGATTGACCAAGAGTAGAACAAACCATGTACAAATAAATTGTTGGTAGCCTATTATATGCAACAACAACAAGACTAGATATCTTGTGGGATGTAGGAGTAGTAGGTAGATTTCAATATGCACCTAAAGAAAATCACATGAAAGCAGTAAAAAGGATATTCAGATATCTTAAAGGAACACTAGAGTTTGGTTTATGGTTTCCAAAAATAGAAGATTTTACATTAACTTCATATACTTATGCAAATTGGGCTGGTAGTGTATATGAAAATAAAAGTACCAGTGGAGGAGCATTATACCTAGGAAAGTGTCTGGTATCATGGATAAGTAAAACACAAACATCTATATCATTATCTATAGCAGAAGTAGAGTACATTGTTGCTTCATCTTGTTGCACACAAGTAATGTGGATGAAACAAACCCTAGAAGATGTATAAGTGAAATATGATCATCCAATCACTATTAAATGTGAAAACACTAGTGCCATAAATATCTCTAAGAATTATGTTATGCATTCTAAAATCAAGCATATCCCAATTAAATACCAGTTTCTGAGATATAAGGTTTCTAAAAAGGTAGTCAAAGTGGAATATTGATACTAAAGAGAAAATTGTAGACATATTCACAAAACCTCTACCAAGAGGTACCTTTGAAAATCTTAGACAGAAATTGGGAGTAATTCCCATACCTCATTAAGAACTACAAAATAAAAAAGGTTCACATGGACAGGGGGAGCATCACCTCAGGGGGAGCAAAGAAATGTCCCTTTTGTCATTGTTGTCAAAGGGGGAGAATACACAGTAAAACTCAGTTAAAATAAAGAGTTTTTACTTTGTTTCTATCAATTCCAAAGGGGGGGAATATTGGACATGGTGTTATGTTTTCATCGATGGCAACAAGGTTTAAATGGATTTATCATCCAGACAAGTATCTATCTATACCAGTTGTAGGAATCAATAGTAAAGAACGAAGAACAATGTAGATCATTGGATCAGGCTATACCAGTTGCAGAAATCGACAGTAAAGAAGGAAGAACAATGTAGATCGTTGGATCAAAATAAAATCACGATCGAACGATAAAAAATGAAGAACAATGTTGATCGTTGGATCAAAATAAGAGCACGATCAGAATGTAAAGAACAAAGGAACGATGATGACCATTGTATCAAAATGAAATCATGATTAGACGACTAGGATCTCTTTCCGTGAGTCTGCTAAGAAACCAAAAAAATGGCTAAGTATCATATGCTATCGATATCACTTAAAAATTTATAAGTATGGTTCATTATGGAGCTAACGGAAGTTGGGTGTGCATTTTGATGACATCCTATAAGAAATATGATTCCACGAGTCCAAGATCCTGCGATCCCGAGAAAAATCACTTAAAAACTTTTCTAAGTATAGGTTCATCTTCGAGGCTGCAAAAGTTGGGCATGTATTTTGATGACACCTGAGAAGACACATGATTCTGTAAGTCTGAGAGTCCGTGAACCTCAAAAAAATCGCTTAAAATTTTCTCTAAGTATAGGTTCATATTGGAGGTTGTGGAAGTTGGGCATGCATTTTGATGACACCCAAGAAGACATTTGAGTCCGCAAGTCCGATATTCTGTGAACCCATCACATAAATAATTCTAAGTAAAATCCTATGTTTAAAATGAATAAGAACCATCCACTCAATGGTTGATTATATCTAAATCGTCAATCTGTATAAAGCGCCTAGATAAAATAGGGATCGTTCATCTCATCGGGAAATTAATTCAGAGCCTTTGGATCAAAATCTTATTGGGAGTAAGGTAGGCCATTGGATCAACTCATGAGTGCAATCCTATTCGTTTGTTGGTAAAAGGTAAAGTGGGTTGAAGGAAGCGCATACATGCCTAAAAAAAGTATGCATGAATAACAAATGTATGCACATCAAAATAAATGGTAAATATTTAATATTGATATCGTTCCTATAGTAGTTGAGTCTCTACGAAACCAGAGCTCAGTGCAATGAAGAAATTGGCAGTTTGAATCAATTTCATGAAGGGTTTTTGATCAATCATTCCATAAGGAAGATTGACATGATAAAGATCAAAACATAATTAATCTACAAGGGATTTGAAGTCGATTAAGTTCATTTTAATTGCAGTCTTTTGTGAATGAAGAGGCATGTTGGTTCATTATTAAAAGATGCAATGGTTCAAATTCGCACCAGTTGGAAGACTATATGAACGAGAAAGAATGGTGAGAAGAAAGTGTATCTGTGGACTACATATGAAGATCAAAATAATGTGTAGAATCCAAGGAAGAAAGACGAAGATACTTATGAAGTGAGGGTGAAAGGTAGGAGAAATGAAGGATTAATATTATTTGCTAATTAAAGTGTAAAACAGGGAGTTGGTGCTTCCTAGGGTTGGTGCCCTAAAATCAAGAAATTGGTTCTTCCTAGGGTTGAAGTCCTAAAATGAGGGAGTTGGTGCTTCCTAGGGTTGATTCCATGAACAAGGGGATTTTTGTCTCCTAGATTCTATGCTCTAAATGAATATTCATATAAAAATTTTAATTTGTAATTTAAGTTTATACTTATTGATGTTATTTACTAAATTTTCTTGCTGATCAATAAATTTAATATATAATTATCTAAATATTGTGAAAATTTATTATTATTTATTCACCCCCCCTCTCAGTATTAAACCATATTCCAATAGAAGGAAACAACATTCAAGGCATCCAAGAAGACAAAGAATAATAATCAAAATCCAAAATCAGACTGCAGTTGCAGTGGTGATTCAGATGAATATGAAGAGATTGCCAACTTTGTAAGGAAATGAACTAGAAAGTACAAAGGTAAGCTTCATTTTAAATGTTTTAATTGTGGTAAAATTGGTCATTTTGATAATAAATTTGATTATGCTAAGAAAAAATAGAATGATGAAGAACAAGTTCCCAAGAAAGGAAATAAATATCATAATGGAAACAAGAGAAGAAATAAAAATAAATTCTTCAAGAAAAGTCTCTACTCAAAGGAGCACAATTCATCATCAGATGAGGACGATGATAGCGACGGTAACTCATATAATTTACTCTTTAGGGCTTATGAATATGATGAATATGATTGTGAATAAGAAGGTGAATTTGATCTCGGAGAGGAACTAATCAGTTCTTTAGAAGATATAAAAAGAGAAAGGAAGAAAACAAATCACTTAAGGGAGAATTACTTATGCTAAAAGAGGATTCTCAAAATCCTAACTCTAAAAAGGATCAACAGATGATTATGAACCTAAAATTCCAAGTTGAAGAATCCAGAAGTATTGAAGAGATACTCATAAGAAGGCTAGAAGAAAAAGAAAAGGAGAAAGAGAGCTTGGAAACAAAAATAGTTTCACTAAGGAAGGAAATTTAGAAAAGAGATATGCAGTAGAACAACACCAAAATACTAGCTGAAATCATCATCGCTCAAAGTTCGTATCATGACATGTATAGAATGGGATACAACCAAACACATACAGAGAAGTGTTCAAGCTATATGAATACAGAAGAGGAAGAAGAACAAAATACTTATGCAGAAGTCACCAGAGGATTCACTAAGAAGGAAGAATGTAAGCCTTCACATCAGAATGATCGAGAAGAAGATTACAAAAGGATGGAACCATCTAGAAGACCCGTGTTTTAGAATCAATAGTTGCCCATGAAAATAAATCAAAAAGAAAACTACAAAGGAACAACACCATTCAAAATATCTCCCATTTATCATACTATCTTTCTTGGTTCATGTTATTCTTGGAACAATTTTGGGAAAAAAGCTACAAACTACAAAGCTTATGCTAAGAACATAAGCAAATATGAATGTCACCCTAGAATTAATCATATTAGAAATCCTCATGAAGCATATAACATAAACTATAACAGTTTTGGGTCACTAGAAGATGAAGTGGAATGCTACAAATGCAACAATTTTGGACATATGGACAAGGATTGCAGATTAACAGTTCCTCCAAAAGTACCACAAAAATATTTCAACAATCATGCAAAAGGACCATCAAGAATTCGGATAAGGAAGCATGACAATCTAAATACTGAAGAATGTTCCCTTGAACTACAATACCAAAGAAAAAGAAGTGATTGGTACATTGACAATGGTTGTTCAAAGCATATGATAGGTGACAAGAATAGATTTATAACACTGAATAAAGAAAGAGATGGATCGTTTTCCTTTGGCAATGACAACTCAACCAAAATTATAGGGAAAGGAACGGTCAATCTTGGAAGTAAGGATGCCAAGGAAGAAAATTCCATACTTGTTTAAAACATGAAGAATAATATCCTAAGCGTGAGTCAAATGTGTGATCAAGGACATAGACTTATATTTGACTCAAAGAAGTGTGAGATAAGGAAATAAGGATCAGGGAAATTGGTGGCTACAATAGTAAGAACTACAAACAACATATACATCTTAAATGAGATTGGAAAATAAATATGTTGCTTGCTACGGAAAAATGAAAGCTGTCTTTGGCACAGAAGAATGGGACACATGCAATTTGACAATCTACTCAATATTAGCAGAAAGGAAGCAATAAGAAAAATGCCTAAAATTTCAAAACTGACCAGTACTATATGCAAGCATTTTCTACACGGAAAACAGACAAGAACAGAATTAAGATCAAAGGAATACTCTACAACAAAGCCATTGGACATTGTGCACACTGATATATGTGTACCAATGAAAACAAAAGGACTAAATGGAAAACAATATTTCATACTACTTATTGATGACTATACAAGAATGACTGCAGTGTGTTTTCTCAAGAAAAAATGAGAGGCATTCGAAAAATTCAAAATATTCAAGGAGATGGTTGAAAATGAAATGGATTTGAGAATTAAATGATTAAGATCAGACAATGGAGGTGAATTAATATCAAAATAATTCATTGAATTCTGTGAATAGAATGCAATAAAAAGGCAACTCTCAGCATCTAGGACACCTCAGCAAAATGGAGTCGTTGAAAGGAAGAGAAGAACTGTAACAGAGATGGCCAGAACCATGTTGAAGGATTCAAAGTTGAGCAATGCCTTTTGGGTACAAGAAGTACACACTTTTGTTCATATATTGACCAAAGGAATGATCAAAAGTAACAATGAAAAAAATCCATATGAACTATGGAAGGGAAGACCAACAAACATCAAGCACTTTAGAGTGTTTGGAAGCAAATGCTACATAAAAGATGACAAATTTGGAAAATTTGATTCTTGAGTTGATAAAGGCATATTGGTTGGATACTCAAGAAAAATCAAGGCATACAAATGTTATAATCTGAGACTCAACAAGATAGTGGAAATTATAAACATAAAAATTGATGAAGCAGATGTACCAAAGATCAAAGAAGAAAGGAAAAATCCAAATGAACAGAAAACATAAGAAGAACTAAAAGAAGAAGAACAACAACAACAACCAGAAGAAGAATAAGAAGAAAATAACCAACATGAATTTTTGATTCCCTCCAAGATACCTAACTGTCGGGTTTAGAAGAATCATCCACTAGAACATATTATTAGAGATAAAAATGTAGGAATAGAAACTAGAGGAAGTAAAAGGTTATGTACACTAGAGCAGAGACTCCTTGCCCTACTATCCACAATTGAACCCATCATTGTTTAGGAAACTAGCAATGATAAACATTGGGTCAAGGTCATGGAAGAAGAACTAAATAAAATAGAGAAGAATGAAACATGGGAACCAGTGCCAAGATCGAAGAACAAAAATGTGATTAGTACAAAATGGGTGTTGTTCAGAAACAAACTAAATGAATATGGACAGGTAACCAGAAATAAGGCAAGATTAATATGAAAATGATATGCACAGTTTTAAGGAGTGTATTTTGAAGAATTTTTTTCCCTTTTTGCTAGAATGGAAGCAATCATAATGATCTTGGCTTATGCATGTTCCAAGAGAATCAAATTATATCATATGGATGTAAAATCATCATTTATAAATGGTGAATTGGAAGAAGAAGTCTACATTGAACAACCAGAAGGATTCCTACTATCAGAAAGGGAAGATTATGTTTTCATATTGAAGAAGGCTCTGTATGGACTCAAACAAGCCCCTAGAGCCTGGTATTCAATATTGGACATATATTTTCAATAACAAGGATTCTGAAAGGGTAATGCAGCTAGTAATCTCTATGTAAAGTTTGATATAAGCAACATACTTATGATTGAAGTATATGTGGATGAGTTTATATTTGGAAGTGATGATGATAATATGAGTAAGAAGTTTTCCCAAGACATGTAGAATGAGTTTGAAATGTCACTACTTGGTGAATTGACATTCTTTTTGGGACTTCAGATATCTCAACTAGATGAAGGAATTTTTATTTCCTAAACCAAGTACATCAAATAAATGTTAAGGAAGTTTGAAATGGAAGATTGCAAACCAGTAAGTATGCGACCAGCTGCAAGTTGAGCAAAGATGATGAATCTAAGGAAGCAGATCAAAGACTCTATATATCGATGATTGGCATCCTACTCTATGTGACAGCTTCAAGACCATATGTAATGAAAGAAGTTGGCTAGGTTGAAATATTTCAAGAAGCACCGAAGGAAACTCATGTGCTAGTAGTAAATAGGATATTCAAATATATTAAAGGAACAACAAAGTTTGGATTGTGGTATCCAAAAGGAAATGAGTTTGCTATGGTCACCTACGCATATGTATATTGAGTAGGAAGAATTGATGATTGAAGAAGTACTAGTGGAGAAACCTTATATTTGGTTGATTGTCTGGTATCTTTGTTAAGTAAAAATTAGTCCTCATTATCATTATCTACAACGAAATCAAAATACATTGCAGCAACAACATGTTGTACTCAAGTTCTTTTGATGAAGCAAACCCTGCAAGATATGCAACTAAGGTATTATGAGCCCATTTCAATATTCCATGAAAATACCAGTTCTATCAATATCTCCAAGAATCAAGTGATGCATTCCAAGACCAAACATATTCCGATCAAGTTTCACTTTCTATGGGAATAGGTTACAGAAAATAATATCAAGTTACAGTATATTGGGACAAAGGAACAGATTGCAGACATCTTCACTAAACCTCTCCAAAGAGAGACATTTGAGTATCTTCGACATAAAATTGGAATAGTTTCTGATCCACATTGATCTACACGTATTTTGCTAAGAAAACAAGGACATATAAATCATCTATGAAGAGATGATAAAGAAATCCTAGTATGAATGATTTTTATATGTCAATTGTTTACATCATCAAGAAGAACCATTGGACAAATTGCACCAGAAGAGAGAAAGAACAAAAGCATGAGAGAAAGTTCATAAGCATATTGTCAATAGAAGTTATGTTATCAAGGGGATTTACCCTTTTCTATTGATGTCAAAGGGGGATAAATAACAGAAGCATGCATACATGGGGAGCATTGGCCGCAGGGGGAGCATGAGTGTTGTCATCAATGCCAAAGGGGGAGATTATTGGAAATTGTCATTAATGTCAACTTTAGAGCATTCTAGAAGCCTCTAGAAGTAATGGGTAAATTTGAAGAAGTCTCCAAAGTGGTCCACATATGGCATAGATTTAAGCATGGCCCTCAAGGAAGATGCTTTGAAGAATTCTATAAGAAACCCAAAGGTGTTCTCATGAGGCATGAAGTTGATTGAGGAAAATTAGGTTGAAGAATACTTCAAGTGTATATAAACATATCATAGATGGATAGTCATTGTCATTCTATTTCCAATGGTAGGTGGTATGCCATGTGGTTCCTCATGGTTAAGGAGTTATTCCCTAATGAAGTTGAAGTTGAAAGCAACAAGAAGTTATAAGTTATTAAGTAAAGGGTAAAAGTGTTATAAAAAGAAAGTACAGGTCGGCCCTAAAGTTAAGGAAAGAATTCACATGGACAAGTATAAATACACTTCAGGAATCCTCTCAATATTACACACACAAGTTTAATTATTATCTATCTTTCAAGTGATATTTTGGTAAATCCTTTATGTAGCATATCTGAGGTAGCGAAGGGAAGAAAATGGAAAATTATGATGCTATTATCTTTCTGATATTATCCATGGGTCTCAGTGGAGCAAGGCGTGAACATCCACGGGTCGCAGTGGAGCAAGGTGTGGACTTCCATGGGTTGATAGTGTGCAAGTCATGGATCTATGAAAATTTATTGAAGAATATGTTATCTTTTGATTGTTGAAGATGATATGCACCAGGTTGGTCTGTTGACCTGAGATGATATGCATTAGGTCTTCTTTATAAGTAAATGTATTTCTTTTATGTGTTAGTTTTGAGGCTTGTATCATGGATGGTATGGCACATGCTTAATGCATGTCTTGGAGGAATTTTTGGTACATGGTTGCATATGGTTGAGGTTCATGTATTAGTGATATTGATACATTCTTGAGACATATCCTTAGTACTTGGTTTATGGATTTTATGGTTCATTGTTAAAGGCATATCTTTGTGATGACTGGCACATGTGTGAGGAATATACTTGGTATATAATCTTGGTTGTTATGGTTCATGCTTGAGGCATATTGTTGAGACATTGGCACATATTGGATACTTGGAATATGGTTTATTATATGGTATATGCTTGAGGCATATTATTGAGACATTGGAACATCTTGGATACTTGGCATATGGTTTACTATATGGTATATGTTTGAGGCATATATTGGATGCATTGGAATATATCTTTGGCACATGGTGTATGTCATGATTGAGACATATCATGAGTGATATGGTATAAGGTTGAGGTACATGTTATGGTACAGGTTTTGGTACATGGTTGATACATGTTATGGTAAAAATATTTGGTACATGGTTGAGACAGACAGGTTGACGATGGTACATTAGTTACAGTAACAGAGATAGTCGTAGTTACAGGTTGATGTGATAGTGATAGTGACAGTGACAGTGACAATGAGAGGTTGATATATCAATGATAATGGAAGTTACAGGTTGATCAGTGGTAGTGATATTTTGAGTCTACACTTATATTTCAGGGCAGCAGGACAGGGAAAGGAAAGGGGGTTTTAGCCTCCTTCTGGTTGGTTCCGAAGAACTCAGGGAGTTGGATATTCCTTTAGGTTGGAGCCTCTAAACTAGGGGGTTGGAGCCTCCTTCCAGTTGTAGCTGGAGAATTCAAGGAGTTGTAACTTCCTTCAAGTTGGAGCCTGTAAACAGGGGGTTGGAGTCTCCTTCCAGTTGGTGCTAGAGAATTTGGAATTTGGTACTTCCTATTAATGTATTCTTTTGATATATAAGAAATCATTCCATGGTTTTCTCCCATTTTGGTTTCCACGTAAATTTTGGTGTACTATGCATGTGGTTATTTGAGGTGATATTGTTGAATGATACTGCTTAATGTTATATGTTTATGAAATGTTAAATGAAGGAATAAGTGATAAATGATTGATGATCATATATTTTGATTGAAATTGGTAATAATTTCATAATACTGACTCAACCCCCCTCTCGTTATTCCAACAAGTGGTAGAGAAAATCCAGTGAATTCATCAAACACTGCAAGGACCAACACATTAAACAACAATTCACTGCATCTTATTATCCACAACAAAATGATGTTTTAGAAAGAAAAAATGCACCATTGTTGAAATGGAATGGTGATCCAAAATGGATCACCGTACAATTTTTCATCTATTTTGTTACTTTTTGGGTGGAAAAAATGGAGCTATTGGTTTGTAGGGCCCATTTTAAGGGCAGGTCAAATTTGGTGATTTAGGGTCTAGAAACTTCTAAAGCCTATTTGGAGTATTAAATGACCTTTGGGAGTGTCCAAACTTTGTGGAAATGGTCCTCTACCTTTCTATGTTGTTGTAAACATTGAGATATTTCCAATAGTGCCAATATCACCTCGATCAGAGTTCGTATGAGGAAATTGTGCCTCCCACAAGTTGACCTATGTTATTTACCACCATGGTACTAAGTGGATGTTGTGTAAATTCCCATTACTCACACATATGGAGCTATTCACATGTGTAATTTAAAGAATATTCTAAAGGGTCCAAAACCCTAACCCTAAACGAGATTTGAGTCATGCAAAACCCTAATCCTAATAAAAAATTGAGGCATGTAAAACCCTAACCCTAGATGTAGGCTATTAAGACATGTGTTATAGAAAGATTTTCCTCACCCTATGCAATCTTACATAGAGAGCCTTATTCCATTTCCCTATGTAGACTTACCTTCCCTGTTGATAAAATCCAGAGAAAAATACAAATTTTTCC